>JANRGW010006745.1:0-50877 GCA_024733675.1 Psilopsiagon aymara | reverse complement strand
ATCCGCACCAATTATAATAAAGGTATGTATGACTAGAGTCACTCAAGCTCCACCTTGAAAGTGAAAATAATATAAAATGACCCAAGAGAGGGGGGATGTGAGGGAAGATACCATCATGGATGAGTCGAGGAAGATGACATCAACAGACTCCTGGAACCGGTCAAGGGGCTGGACCTCTCTTTCCCCCATAGGGATGCCTGTGGGTAAGGCTTGCACTGTATCCAGTGCTTTCCTAGGAAAACTTAGAATCTCTATAGAGTTACTTTTACTGTTACCTGTATATTTTAGAGCTATGCTGTGTTAACCTTATCAAGCTCTTGTATTCATGTAACTATTATTTGCACATCCTTTGGAGACAGTATTTGTCACCAGCAATCCATAAGAACCTGTATCTGTTGCCTCAATAAACTCAATCAATAAACTGCACTGTTTCAATAACCAGTCGCCACTATTGGTAACTCCAGACCAGTAGGGGTTCGATGTAAGTGAACGTGATAGCACTGGTAGTTGTATATTGGAGCTGTTCCCAGTCCTTCCTCTAATAAACAAGGGGTTTTTTTTTTTTCCCCTCTTTTCATGCAACAACACTAAAGCATGTAAACAGCAAATATAATGCTGGATTCTCCTGGTCAGCTCTATCATAGCCTTAGGAACCTGAAGCCATAGCAAGTTTCCAGCACCATACCTCTCAAAATGACAGCCACTGTTGATTTCCTTGCTGGAGTATAAAAATGCAGCAGAGCACAACTATAGATTTCTCAAGTCTTGCGTAAAGAGAGTGAACTTCAAACAAATGGTATACAATATTGTTTCCCCCACACATAGGCCTGCATTTCATTCACTCACAGTGCTGAGCTATAACCTGTCTTCTGTTTGTGATCCTGCAAGATCAGAGCCCAGGACTTCCTTCTCTGTGAGAAATATGAGAGGTTTACCTGTGTGTCTAGGGAACATCAAAAAAAGGTGAGAAAACTATCAGTAAACCAATGTAGACTTTGGAGGACAGTGGTCTGTTTGAACTAGCAAGATTTCCTGGAACCAGAAAAGTTGAGAGAAAAGGACTTCAAAAATCATATATACACAAAGAAGCAGGATTTTAAGAGCGAAGCAGCTTGGCCAGTTCACTCTTTTGACTCTAGTGCTCTCATTTTATTAAAGAGCAGTAATAAGTCCTATAGTTTGCCATTCAGACACCAGAAAGCAAATTATTCGTCAGCATATGCCTGTCATCTACAGTAGAGAATCTGCAGGGAAGAGAAAAATTGTGCAGATTTCACTCAAGACATAGCAGAGAAAAACACAGCTTAAGGATGATTGTAAATGTTGGGCTAGAATAAGAGCGTGGATTGCAGAATGTCTTTTTAAACATCATGTAAGAGTGAACTTGAAAATATATTCAACTTTGGTTATAGGAGGTACAGTTTCACACAGGTGAAACATTGAAAAAAGTCATTAACACTTATTGCATGAAGGCGGCTTGGGAATAAACTGGCAAATAACCATGTCTGTGCTGTCCATGGATCTGAAACAGAATTATCTGTAACTGATAGTATACCACTTAGGAGGTAGAGTACAGTGGAACCAAAGGTAATTGACCAAAGATAAAAGGACCAAAGTCTTCAGAGAAGACTTAATAGACATATTTATACAGAAAAATGTAGAAGGACTTTCAAAATGTACAATATTGGTCAAAAAAGGACCATAAAACTGAGAAAACTAACAAAATGCATCATCTGAAGTCTATTTTATGTGGAAGTCGTAGTCACCACTAGAAATACATTTGCATATACCAGCAAAGATTGGTTTTTAGTGCACAATTATTATTCACATTATATTGGTATTAGAGAACCAACACGCTATAGTGAATGTAATTGTAAGATCATATACAGAATCCACTTCAGTGTTTGAGAATGGTACACAGATCAGCCAAACCTATGCAAAAACAGAAAACTTTAAGCTGAAGCTAATAAAAAGATTGTCAGAAAAACCTATGGAATTAGATTGAAGGAACCTATGGAAGTAGATTCAGGCCATGCTGGAGAGCAATATCCTAAAATATACTATCACTGGGTGAAAGTTTGCACAAGCGAAAGCTGAGAAATAGGCCTCTTGGGTTAAGCAAATCAATGAGAGACATTAGTTCTGATCTAATGCTCATAAATTAAAATATAAAAAAAAAATAATAATTAGAGAAACAGCACAGTTAAGATTGAAATTTGACACTATCAGTAACAGAAGTAGAGATACACTTAATGCACTTACAGGCCCAGAATGGTGCAGATACTATGTAAATTATCTCTCACATGAAGTAAGATATACTAAATAACAAATTTTAAGGGCAAAAAGTAATATTTGTGAGGAATTTATTCAGGAAAAAAAAGCAATATGTAATTAGAACTTCCTGTGTGAAAGTGAAATCACTACAGAGAAATATGCCTACCACTAAAACATCATTCTAGGATCCAGAATGTGAAGTTGGAACTGAGATTTCCACATAGTACTAATAGCAACACTAAAAGAGGCAGAGGCACAATCCCAGTTCAGCTGGAATCAGTAAATCTTCTGAAAGACTTAATAAAATTAATTTGCTTCTTAAAAAAATGGTGGGGGGTGGGGAGGAAATAGTCGCACGAACAAGATCCCTTTTTGTAAAATGTAAAGAAATATAAAGGTTAAGGATCAGGAGCAAAGGAAATCAGGAGTGTAATGACCAGGGAGGGCCTGAATGCAAAGAACCTATCTACATGCATTCTTCTGATTTAGGTTTCTGCTTTAGCCAGAAAGAAGATTTTCTATTCAAAGTCCTGAAGAACTATTCCTTCTTTAAAAGAAACAAATATCATCATGCATGCTCTAAGTGCCACACCAGAAATTTGGGAACAGTAATGAATGCCAAGACTCTAAACTAGACAGAGCTGGCAAAACATCCATATTCTTCAAATTGAGCACATCATCAGTCTCTGTATCTCAGCAACATGGCATAGCTCTGCATCATCAGGCCTATTTTGATACAACACAACCTACACACTGGAACAGCAGAACCTTTCAACTAGAAAGAAACAGGACTATGAGGTTCAACTGTGGGGCAATCCTAAACAAAGGATTAACAAACATCTTGCTCCTTCCATCTGTGCCATTTTTAAGGAGGTATAGAATCACAGTATCATAGAATGGTTTGGGTTGGTAGGGACTTTAAAAGTTCCAACACCCCCTGCCATCAGGGACACTTTCCACTAGACCAGGTTGCTCAAAGCCATGTCCATCCTGGCCTTAAACATGTCCAGGAATGGGGCAGCAACAACTTCTCTAGGCAACCTGTGCCAGTGTTATACCACCCTCATAGTAAAAAGTTTTTTCCTAATATCTAATCTAAGTCTACTCTCTCTCAGTTTAAAACCATTGCCCTTTGTCCTCTTACTACATGCCCTTGTAAAAAGTCTCTCTTTAGATTTCATGTAGGTACCTTTAAACATTGGAAGGTTCCTCTAAGGTCTCCCCTGAAGCACCTTTATTCCCAGATGAACAAGACCAACTCTCTCAGCCTGTCTTCATAGGAGAGGTACTCCAGCCCTCTGATCAACTTCGCAACTTCTTGCCTTGCTCAAGCAGGTCCACGTAACCTCTGCAAGTCTGCCTTTCTAGCGGACTCCAGGAGTTTTCTGCGTTTATATAAACTCTAGGAAGCTCTCGCTAGTTTCCTCTGAATTCTCTGTTGCATCAGTTTTAATTAAGTCTGGCACATGTGCATTCAGCTTCTGCTTAGTTTTTTTCCGCTGTATATTTCCACAGTCGTCTGTGAAATCATATCATGAAGTTCTACCATTCACTACTGTTTGACAGAGGCAGGAAAGTGTCATGAAGCTGATAGGCTTGTAAAAAGTGTCAATAATGGTGATTAGATACGTTGTCCTCTGTCAAAGGACAACCTCTGTCATAATATCTTTTTTGAGACATGCATAGTCATCCTGCAGAAACATAGTTCTAGTGTCAGTACAGTGGTCAACAGCAAAGCAAAATCTGAATGCACATGTGTCAGACAATTAAAACTGATGCAATTGAAACTGTATCACTGTACATACCCCAAGCTTCATCTGGACACTGATATAATTCTGATTCACCAGGATAAGTGGATTATTTCATTGTAGCCACTAGTTTTAATGCAGCTCTATTATTTTTGGCAGAGTTTCACTCTGCTTTTAAGTGGTCCAGATATCTCACAGGTCATTCTTTGAACATAAAGTTTGGTGTTTCCCCATCTTTCCAGTTTAGTGATGCCATCTCACATTTTAGGCCACAACATGACCTCTCTCCCACTCCAAGACCCATATGACATGAAGTGTCAGGGAGATGATAGAAAACTGTACCACACTTAGGCAATGCAGCACACTGACTGTTCAGCATCAAAAGGAAATAGAAGTTTTATTCTCCAGCTACTACACTTGGGGAACACGCTCAATCTTTTAATGTGCTTACACCTGTTACGTAGTCCAGCATATAAAATCTAGCAGGCAGATTACAAAGAAATATACTGGTCTGAGTTTTGCCTGCTATTTGTCAGCAGCAGTTGTCAAAACAAACTGTGAATTGGTAGATTAGACACTAGAGACAGTCTGCATAGTTCTATAAATTGAAGACCAAATACAGAATAAACCAGCTATTTCTGTACTACCTATTTGCATAGGAAGTACTTTTTTCTGAGAAGTTTAAAATCTGGAGCTCTTTCTTCAAAGTAATAGATTTGATAAAAACAATATTTTTTAATCCTCATAACAAGTTGAAAAAAAAATCAATGGTTAAGCAGGTAAGTTTATCCTTCTTTGATAACCTTTTAACATATGTACTGTGTTAAGTTTACCATTAACCTAACACACACAGATATTAATTAGGAGTAGATCGCTTCAAACACTGAGGATTTAAACAACATGTCTAATTATCTTTTTCCTAGTTAAGTAAGTTTCTATTATGGGCTATAACACCTTCTTCCTTTGATCAGTTTTCTTAAATAATGTAGACAGAATAAAATATACTTCTAAATTTTTGGCTTGCTACCCCTTGTTTTTCTGACTGGGAAGTCAGGGCACTGTGGTAAAGACAGTTAGCTACACAAGTCAAAGGTGCCACCCTTATGATCATCATTCTTCAGAACTCTGAACCTATAACCAAATCATCAGTGTTGGAAGGCAGCTGTTCCTCTTCAGTGTCATAATATTAAATGGGCTTTTTTAATGAATGAAATTATGCAGGCCATTAGTTCATAATTTAAATAAAGAATATTGCAGTTGAGAGATTAGTATAGCAAAAGAAGCTTTTTTGTAGTTGTGATGAATGTAGGATTTTAATGAATAGCAGTCATGTAGCTTATTCATCTCTTAGCAACCTTCCCATCTTATCTGTCTAAAAGACATTTTTATCTTTTACCCAGAAGGCAGTTTTTTGCTCTCAGTTATAAGTGTCAACTCAAATCTAAGGATCCTTCCTACATAACTTTAATCACATGATAGTATTAGTTTTATCTGCTTGTTGTTTTCAGAATATTTCCTAACACTTTCAAAGCAAAATAAAATTAATTTTAATGCATACATTTAGGTCACACATTGAATTAAAACCATATGATATAAATAATAAGATTAAATTTGAGAAATGCATAGTCAGTCTTTCCATCTTCAACAATTTCTCACTACTGTTTTAGAGTTTCAGTCTAAAATTTGCACAACTAGAATTTTTCCATCAGATATTTCTCTCAGTTCAGATAGCTAGAAATTATTTAAGAAAATAATCCCCTTTAAACGATTAAAAAGAATCATTTGGATCTCATCCAGTTTTTACTGAAATCAACCGAAATTGTTAACTAGGATTTAGAGACAATTTTCCTTTTTCTCTTTCACTTATTGGAGTAAAGGGTATACATTCAGACCTTAGTGTTCCTGAATGAGAAACACCAATCCGGTCTGATGTTCTGCCTCCTAGTACCACTTCCCAAGGGCCAGCATTATGCTTGCATAGCCACACAATGAGTCAGTTTGGTGAACCCTTCCATATGAAAACATATTTTAGGAAAATTATACCTTTCTAGGTGAATCTCTTTCTCAGCTTCAGTTCAGCTGTGCTATGTGTAGTACCAATATCACAGGTGCAACTGCATCTAAGAGCAAGAGAAGTACCGTCCCATCAGGAGTGACCTGCTATTACACTAGTTTGAAATGATCAGGGAATTTCAGTTTATGCATATGCTCTTCTACCTTTCTGCTTGCCTTGGCAGAATGTTCTCAGCCTCTGCCTTGCACAAGGGCTGTGGGTGTTGAAAGTAAAACTGACAGTCCTCTACCACCATTAGACTGACTTTAATTTTCCACTCTCTCCTTCCTCTGTGTTCCACGTGATGTAATTCCCCAAATTCCTCTGGTGTTTCTCAGCACCTTCTGTGACGTAAACTTATTATTTTATTCCTAAAAGGAATAAAAGAAAACAAAACAGAGAAATTCAAAATTTCCACTATAAGCACAAATGAGCCCCAGAAAAAATAGAAGGAAAGTGAGACTGGGCTAAATGAAGAGGCAAGAAGTAACTCCCTCTTTCAAGAGCAGCTTCAGACTATCAAGCTGACCTAGTCATTTGTGATCTCATCCAAAAAACTCCTTTCCTAGCACCCTCCCCAGGAAAGTAGCATTGGCCTTTGAGCATGTCTTGGCTTCTGAATATTGTCATACCAACATAAGGTCTGCAGCATACAACTGTACTAGAAAAATGTTCTGAACAAGTGAAATCTGAACGAAATCTATTTTTAACATTTCATCAGCTCTTACTTTTCTCTTCAAGGCTTTCATTTTTCTAAGTATCCTGGGATGAGGTTACTAAAGTAAGAATACTTTTTTACACAAAGCTTCCACTTTTTGAAGGAATATTCTGACTTCAGAAGCAAAGGAACTTTGAGACATTTCAATCCCCTTCTCTTCCCTGTTTTATTGTTCCTTTGCCACTGATGCGTGCAATCACAGTGGACCTTTGAACTTATCATTGGGTTGAATTCAGCCACCAAGGAACTAAAAGAGAAAATCATCTAGTCATAGAACTCTGATACCTCTTGGATCTGAGACTCCCTATAGATGAGATAAGATGTGTGTACACTTTGCAGAAAGCATGAGAGAGGATCTGTTTAAGACAGAATGATGTGCACTGTTTGGACAGTGGCTTGGGTTGGAAAAATAGTCTGAATTAAAAATAACAGTTCTGCACCCAAACTAATGATTTCTCTTTGCAGGCTCATTTAACAGCAACCTGGGATCTCTGTCTTGTGGTGCAGAGTTGCCCATAGATGTCTATGAAGGAAGCACACAAAACCCAGCATAAACAGAATTTTGTCTCACAAGATAACAGAAATGCTTGGAAACATCCAGGCATTCATGCCCTCAAAACATCACTTACCTCAAGATGATTCTGACAGATTCTTTCCTCCAGAGCTTTTACAGCTGCAGATGCAGACACTGGGCACTATCTACCTTCATGTAGTTATTCTGACATTTCTGTTGTATGTAGAACACAGGCATGTTTTTCATAATGCTTCTGTCTTTCTGACCCAAAGCCACTTCATTTAGTAGAGTCTGCAAAGTGAGAAATAAATCCACAGCATGATTGTCCCTACACAGCCATAAGTATAAACTATCTGCTATTTTCCTGTAGCACACAATCTGACAAGGTCCTAATCCCTTTGCCTTAGATGCCTCTTTTGACATTTATTGATCTCCACAGTTAAGCATGGGCTTTGTTGGCTTTTAAAGATATTCAGTAGGATTCACTGTAGTAAGGCTCCAAGAAGGAAAGTCTGTATGCATATCACACTTGAAAGCATATCATTATGCACTGAATTCCTTTTTATATGCTTTGTGAGAAAGGATGCTGTGGGATCTCGTGTTAGGTGAGGCTCTAAAGAAAAATACAAAGGAGAACAGATTGGTGAATTCTTTCTGATGGTAGCAATGTTCACTAGATTTGAGGATAAACAGTAAGAGAATGACTCGTTTGGCTAAATGATACCATCAATTACCAATATCTAGGATACTTATTCTACACTCTCTTGACAGTCAGTGTTGAATAGCAATCATTTCTAGAACATAATCCATCGCATTGTAAAGAAGATATTTTGGATGTCGGCTACAATTAAGATAGATTGCATCCTAACATTCTGGGATTTAATGCTGTCTTAGACTTGGCTTGGGTTTCAAGGAAAGAATTTTCAAAAAAGCTAGTTAGAAAAACTAACCTCAGAAGCAGTAATCACATATTGAAATTAAATAGTCTGTAATTAAGGCACTATGTTTCAAGAGGGATGACTTTGAGCTCTTTATTAAATCAGTATAACTGAAAAATAAAGGACAAAAAAATACATTGGAAAGTTGGATTTTTTTAAAAGTTGTTATGGAATTTCTAAAATTACATGGTGAAACACTGTATGAAAGGACTTCAAACTGTATGTTCAGTATTCCAGAAATATTTCAGGGAATAAATAGAAACCCAAGTAGTTAAAAAACTAGGGATTCAAAAAGAAAAATAATTTTTTTCTAAAACATAAACCAATATGTGAATAAAATAGTATAGGTTCCACAACTTAACCTAATTCAGCTCTTATAAAATAAATCAAAACAAATAGTTTATATTTGCACTTGAAATGTGCAAAATAGGATAAGTTGGGGCTGATCAGCCTGGAGAAGAGAAGGCTGCGTGGAGACCTCATAGCAGCCTTCCAATATCTGAAGGGGGCCTAAAGGGATGATGGAGAGGAGTCCTTCATCAGGGACTGTAGTGAGAGGACAAGGGGTAACATGTTCAAACTTAAATAGGGGAAGTTTAGATTGGATATGAGGAAGAAATTCTTTACTGTAAGGTTGGTGAGGCACTGGAATGGGTTGCCAGGGAAGCTGGGAACACTCCATCACTGGCGGTGTTCAAGGCCAGGTTTGACAGAGCCTTGGGTGATATGGTTTGATATGGTTTAGTGTGATGTATCCCTGCCCATGGCAAGGGAGTTGGAACTTGATGATCTTAAGGTCCTTTCCAACCCTAACTGTTCTATGATTCTATGAGTCTAAAAGAGAACAAAGCAAGTAGAAGCAGCCATTTAGAAGTAAGAATGGACTCATCATTTAAAATAATGTAGGTATGATCTTGTTCTGGTTTAAGCCAAGCTGGTAACTCAGAACCATGAAGCTGCTCATTCACAAACCCTTCCTGAACTGAGATGCTCAGCCACCAAGACCTATCTGCTATGGAAGTTGCTTTTGAACATTTGTACTTTGACATCTGTATTTAACGAAGTATTAACCAGATGTCCCATTAGCATCAATGCCTGAGTTGTTACAAATGTTGAACTGTTACCTTGAGCTGTGATGCTTCTATGAGCTATGGTATTCACATAGAATCCTGCAAACCTTTTGATACTAAGTGCTGATTATCCCCAATTCTTTCTTTCCCAAAGAAATCGAGGTGGTTCAATTCTGTGTAAGGAATAAGTGGTTGGTGCACTCCTGGTCCCATTTGAGTCAGTAATCAAACAATTCCCTCTCTTGGCTTTAAAAAGCTTTTCGGCATATTAGGCCTAAATTTGTAATCATCCTGTGCTTTATATCTATACATATATCTATGAATTAATCTATGCTTTTATACATTAGCATAGTATAGTCTGCTTATTTATAAATAGGCTCTGTTTGTTGGGAGGAATCGCTTACGGTGGTAGAACTGAGGACCACGTCCCCAAAGATACTCAAAGTAACTATTCTCCCTCACACAGGAGTTCATGCATGCAGATTAGCCACAAAGTATGTACAAGGGAGGTTTTTATTTTAATGCACAATTAAGTAATCAAATGAAGATACTTAGGAAGTGGCTGGTTGAAATCTGCTAGTAACTTTAAGAATTCTTTTAATAAAGCAAGCAATTCCTCTTTAGGGAAGTCACAGCATTATTGTTACCCAAATATAGTTCAGGATTAAAACAGTGTCCTGAAGACAAGAACTAGAATTATGTGCTCAAAAATGGATAGCCCCTTACAGTGTACCAGAAAATGCCGTGCGATTGTTTTAAATTAAGGTCTCAAGGAATGTCCTGGCAAATGGCCTGAAAACAGTCTGAATTTATTCGTATTTTCTTAGATATTTCTCTCAAGTCATAAGAACAGATTATAACCTAGTTTATCTGTGACATGAGATCATTAGCTCCAGGAAGTAACAAATGATACCTCTGCTGGGCAGACTTCTTTTAAATGCTATTCTTAACAATTTACTGACTTCAGAAAGTTCAATGTTTTGTCATATCATGTGCCCTTCTCACACATCATTTTTTGGATCGAAAAAACATCTACATACAGTATTATAATGTGGTATGGCTATTCCGTGTACAGATAATTGTAAAACTGTATTTTAATGTGGAATATTAATGTGGCATTGACCACCTCTCTAGGAAGCCTGTCCCAGTCTTTGACCACCCTCTCAGTAAAGAAATGCTTCCTAATGTCCAGTCTAACAGCCCCCTTCCCCCTCCAATGCAGCTTTGAACTATTCCCATGTCTCCTATCACTGGACATCACCGAGAAGAGATCAGTTTCTCCTTCCCCAAGTCCCCTCCTCAGGAAGCTGTAGAAAGCAATGAGAACATCCCTCAGCCTTCTCTTCTCCAAAATAGACAACTCCAAAGTCCTGAGCTGCTAGTCATAGGACGTTCCTTACAGTCACCACCTTTGTTGCCCTCTTCTGGATGCATTCAGGGACCTTCATATCCTTCTTAGATTTAAGGGACCAGTACAGCACAGAGTAGTCAAGATGAGTACTTTGTTAACTGAACTTGCAATATTTTCTCTGAATATTCTTTCTTTCTTTGCTTACTGAAAATGAAAGGCACCATCACAAAGCTTTTGCATTCTTTTCTTCTTCCACAGAGAAAAATATTTCAGTTGGCTGTCTCCAGATATGTGGAAAGAATACAGCTTGTCTACGTAAACTGGAACTATATAATTCTCGCAGGAAATTACAAAAAACAGAAGCTCAAACTAAGATTTGCTAAATTGCATTCTCATGAGGATGAGAATGGTGGCTAATTATATACCAGTCTTATGATTTTTTTCAGGAAGTTCCTTAGATTTTTTAATAGAGAAATAAAATACGGAAGCAATTTATCAAATTTGCATCCATGGAAATTTAGTTTCACATGCTTTTCACCCATTCATTTTATTCTGACCAAGTAAGATCACCTTAGTTTAAGCTAATATTGAACACTAAACTTGTCTTTCTTGGAAGTGACTTCCAAAATATTTATATATATATATATATATATATATATATATATATGCAGCCTTCACAATAAACTCTGTAATAAATTAGACAGTGTTTCCATAAGAGAGAACAAAATTTATGCTTACAATAAAATTTTTTTTCCATGGGGAACTGCATAGGGACATTCAGTATGGTCCACCTGAATCAACTGGACTCCTGGGAGTCTACAAACACAAGCATTAGTAATAGTAGCATTCACAGCTGTAAAAGAATTCAGTGGGTGAATTGCACTGAGGATGCAATTGATGGAAATTCAGATGCAATGATGAAAATTCAGATAAGCTTGCCCAGAACAATGTAGTTCTGACATGTGTCTTTAGTGGTGTAAAGTTTTTGGTGCCCTACAGCACACTGTAGCAGGAAGGTACTTAGCCTCACAAGGCTGTAGTCAGGACTAGGGCTGCATTCACTTATGAGGAAAGGGAAAAACAGTCCCTTCATCTGGACATTCTAGCATTTTCGTAGGCTCCACCAAAGGCATTATGCACTACTAAGTACCAAAGCCTGCCAGATATTAACTAAGAACTGATGTCGAGCCCTCCGCTGAGTTGGAACTACTAGTTTGATTCTCCTGAGCTCAGTGCTGTGTAGAGTCCTAGCCT
The DNA here is from genome assembly GCA_024733675.1 of Psilopsiagon aymara. NCBI lineage: Eukaryota > Metazoa > Chordata > Aves > Psittaciformes > Psittacidae > Psilopsiagon > Psilopsiagon aymara. The sequence goes on along the minus strand of JANRGW010006745.1, from coordinate 38,957 downwards.
TCTCCCGTTTCCTTTACTTACCATGAGAAAAGAAGGGGTCTTGTTTTAGTAATGGGAGCAAATATGACAGCTACCACTAAAATGGGGGGGCTTGTATTTGAGAACTGCAACTGTAGATGGGAACTTTTGTCTGTTTTGTTGAATAGGCTCTGACTGAAAGATCTGGTGTACACAAAAAAATATGGTTGGAAAGAATTAGTGCAGTAAGAAAGGAGAAAAGCCACATATGCCTTATCAAAACCACGTTTTCACAGCATCTCAACTTTGTAATCTTTCCACAAGAGCTAGAAAAAATAATAATCAGATGGTCTTCCCATGGGGCATCACCTATTCTATAACTCAAGGGAGATCCACTAGAAGAAAATAAACCCTAATGAGAAATTTTAAAGGGAAAGAACACACACAAAAAAAATGGAATATAAGTCATTTCTGTAATAATTAGATATGTTCATTTCAGATAGACTGTTGCATGACCAAGCTTTTCTGTTAGCTACCTTTGCATGAACTGCCTTGTAAGCAAGATAAATTATGCACACTAAACATAACAGCCTCATATAAGCCTTCTCAAAATTTATCTCTAGCAACCTTACCCTTTTCTAGTTAAGGGTAGATATTTAGTACTTGCTAATTGAAATTTATTTTCTCAATAAAATGTTAATGCATTTTTTAATTTATGCTGAAAATAAAATACTCTCAAGTTGGTAGTTCTCATCAGTGACAAATATTTCATACAGTCTAAATCTAACCTAAATGACATAACGCTATTCACTTAATTTCAGTTATTATTAAAGCTTGCTTAGTTAAACCATCTGCTACATCCTTTATGCACTGTATTTGATTAATTCATTCAGAGATGGCTGTGTGAAGCAGCCTAAGTAGACAATGAATCAGAAAAGAACTCTTGTCCTATACCTACTAGTCTCTCAGATTGTCAAAGTTGGCAAAGCAAGCAATTAGTCATTAACTGTAAATAAATCCTATTTTTCCGCTACCATATCTTTGGGTAGAATTAGTGGACACTTAAGAAACTATAATTTCTAACCTTTGCAGTAATTAATACTTCTAGGAAACTACAGTTTTGTCCAAGGACATAGTGTATAAGTACTACAGGGTTGAATTATTTAGCCTCAGGTGTTTAAATTTCTTGTAACTATAACACGGATGTAGCAAAATTAAACAAATAAAAAAAAAATCTTCTCTTCAGTCCCTTCAAAAAAAAAAGATATGGGTTAGTAGATCCCATTATCATTACAGTATTAATATCTACTTCCAACAGATAGAAATGCCCATTAAATCCACAATGGTCCAGCAATAAAACACATTTAGTACCACCAAGTAGGATCTTGCCAAAAATTATTTTCACACAGTGCATTCTTCATTCCTCTGAAGAGATGCATATGCCAATGTACAGTGCAATGCATCCACTTAATGATAGAAAAAATAATTTTCTAGCACTGCTTTCACAATCTCTCGGATCTGAGCTGCACGATATGAGGCAGTTTTGCGCTACCCTGAATTTTTGTTCTGTGGATCAAAGATCCTCATGGTCAGCAAATTGTATGTTAATTAACTTTATTTTTAGAAAAAAACAAAACCAAACCAAACCTAAACAAAAAACAACCAAGAGACAAGTAAGCAAACAAACAGAAAACAATGATCACCACCACTGACAAAGCCGAAAAAAACCAAAAAAGCATAACAAACCAGATGAAGATTACCACTGCAAAATTATCCCGCAGTAATAATGTCAGTATAAAATCTATTGAACTGTTTATTTGGATCTATGCTTAACAATTCTGTATGATGAAAATTCACTATTCTACCAAAAATGTCACTTTGTAATCAGCCTCTTCATATTTACCTTCACTGTTTAGAAACATTAAGTAAATCTTGGGCTACTTATAGTTTAAATATATTGATCCTCACTATTGCTCTGTTCTATTGGAAAGAATTTATTTTTTTTTAAGTTCCCCTAAGACAGAAACTTTTCATTACTCAGATTACCTAGATACTGCCAGTGTATGATGATAGTCTAAAACTAATTTATAAAGAATGCAGGTTTGTTTCTGTCTGAGGTCATGCAAGCCAGTTTTGCATCATGAGATTTTAAAGTTAAAGGTCCCAAATGTCAAAAGGGATCACCCCAATAATTTTTTTGAAGAATGTGAATTTCTACACCAGAATGTCACAGCCTTTCCATTCTTTCTGTTATACTGATTGCTTGTCTAAACATCTCTGAGGGCTTGCCCTAGCATTCATACCCATGCATGGCTCTACCGTAGTGCTCATAGTGGGGCATAAGTACATACAGTAGGACACTGGATAGAAACTCTGTTACTTCTGTAGGCAGAAATTTAAACAGAATGGAAGCTGTTACAATAATCAGGGCACAGGATGGGAAGATAGCAGAAAACTGTTTAAATATCTTCCCCAGAGTATAGTGCTCACTACTGTGACACCTGAGCATCTGGAGCATTATGGATAAATATGCTTACAGCACTAGCAGTTGAGAAAACACAAAACACTGCAATATAGGTGGTTTCTTAAAATGAAGAGAAACTTAATTTTGCAAAGTTGAAACAATCAGGGATTTCTCCTAAATGCAATGCACAAAAAAATCACCATATAAAATAACTAAAAAAAAAAAAAAAAAAAAAAAAAATTCAATTGACAATCTTGATGGAAATTTCCAAACAATATTAAAAAATATTACTTTGTATTATGAAGCATTTGGATCATACAGGTATACTATCTGTCCCAGATCTTGCACAGTTGTCCTGGGTTCAGCAGTAGCAGTCATTTTTCTCATTCTTAGTAGCTGGTGCAGTGCTGTGGTTTTGACTTTTGGCCTGGGAACAGCCCTGATAACGCCGATATTTTTAGTTGCTGCTCAGTAATGTTTACTCTGACCAGGGACTTTCTGAGTCTCATGCTCTGCCAGGGAGGAGGGGAAGCTGGGAGGAAGCAGAGATGGGGCACCTGACCCAAAGTAGACAAAGAGGTATTCCATACCACAGCATGTCATGCCTACTATATAAACCGGGGGCAGCTACCCGGAAGGGTGGGATCACGGCTTGGGCCAGCCTGGGTATCAGTCAGGGGGTGGTGAGCAGTTGTATTCCCTTCCCTTTTTATTTCCCTTGGCATTATTATTTTTGGTGGTAGCAGTAGTGGTTTTGTGTTATACCTTAGTTACCGGACTGTTGTTAACTCATCGGAGTTACATTCTTTAGATTGTCCTCCCCATCCCTGCAGGAGCAGGGGGAGAAAGATGGGGGGAGTGAGTGAGCTGCTGCAATGTTCTGGGTTTCTGGCTGGGCTTAAACCACTATATCAGTGCAGGACTGTACCTCTAGAAAGCAAAGAAGGAAAGCAAGAAAATTACAATAAATGAAGACAATAGCCCAAGCAGTACTTTCTTAGATTTAAAATATTAACTATTTTATACTCTGGTCTTGATAAGCTCACATATCCAACAGTCTAAATGGGTTTAGAGGAGGTAAGCTATTTATTCGTTATAAATGAATATGTGTTTATTATAAATAAATAAGATATCACTCATCTTTGAACACATCTAAGAGGAAAACTATCACGTGTAAACCAGCTAGTCAGTTGCCCAGGACCATGTGGAGACAGCCTTTGAATACCTCTAAAGATGGACACATCAACACCTCCTTAGAAAAACAGTTCCACTGCTCCACCACTCTCACAGTAAATAAATGTTTCCTGGTGCTAAGATTGAATCTTCCATGTTTCAGTTTGTGCAACTTGCCTCTGGTCCTGTCACTGGACACCACTGAGAAAAGACTGCCTCTGAGGCAGGGATACAGATATTCTTAAAGCTGAAATAATACAAATATCCTCCAGGGTAAAATTACAACACACACAAAACCAGAACATTTCTAGCCAGAAAAAAGCCTTCACAGATGCTTCATATTACATGTATCATTTCAGAAAACAATGCATGCTGCTATATTGGTACTTAGGCAATTTCAGAGTAGAGTCAGAGGAGAAGCCATTCCTCCATTAATTATAGCGGCTATTATCAAGAGTCATGGAGGTTTTAGTCTTTGTTAAATGAGGTTAGAATTTATGTTAACCACTAGAAAAGAGCAAGAATAGAGAAAGAATTCATTAATTATTACAGACAAAATTCAACACCAGAGTTGTAACAATATATTTCTCCACTTCGATTCATCAAGAAGCTTATTCTAATAATAGGCCTAAAATGTAGTTCTGTCTACATGTTGATGGAGCTCTAGCTTAGAGATTACTCATTACTTATACTGTAACTTTTGAGAACCTTTCTTTTACATATGCCAGAAGGGTTGTTAATTGTAATGGTAAAATGATGCTTTGAACACCTGCACTTATGTCATGGCCAAAACCCAATTTATTTCTCAGGAACCATCACTAAAAGAGTCTGCTAATAATACCTTACAGTCATGAGCAATGGAGACAACAGAACTATTTTTAAATGTGAAGTCACAGAAATTGTATAAGTAGAATTACAAAGTAATATTTGAAAAGCTACTATTTCTCACTGCTCATAAAAAGAACAATTTACAAGCGATAGAACACTAAAATTCTATCCATTGTGAATTATGATAAAGTCTAGTTTGATGATAAAATAAGTACTATTGTTTCTTGCTTTTACATGCCATATCTACTCATTTCCACAAACTTTCAGAAAGCAAGTATGATGCTATGGGTAAATATGATTCATAAGAATGATTTTATAATGAAGCCTTAATTCACGTATTAGTCGAGAGAACAAAGTGTGCTGCATAAAGAGCATTGTCCGAATATATTAATCTATGCAAAGAAGTGTTGGGGGTTTGCTGGAAGTCTGGAATTGCTTTTTAGGCTTGAATGCCTTTGTAATGGCAGGTGCAAACTGCATGCACATTAAAAATCCCAAGGATAATGAGTCTGCTAAAGAATATCCTGTTGATATGTTACAGAACTAAAGCATCAGTAACAGGCACTATATGAAAAGTCAGTGTTCATGCTGACTTAAATGTCTCTATAAGTGACAATACGATACAATGGAAAATTGTTTTATGTTGAATCTTAGAAAAAGAAAAAGAAATGAGACTCCAAATACCATTTTAAATATGGCTCACATTTCTTCTCTGAACTCCATGATCCTAAAATCACAAGATATCCCAGCAAAAAAATCTTATAAACAAATCTCGATGCATTGAAAGGGATCTTGCCAAAAGATCCAAACAGAGCCAAGAGTTTGCCCATGTAGAAGCGCATTAGCTGGTCTGTCATAACTTTATGAGTATATAGGACCAAGAAAGTGTCCGCATGAATGCATCTACACAAGTAAAAGACAAGCAGAAATATTTCCAATCTTCCAAATAAATACTTTATTATATAAAATTGATCATTTTACTGCTAGTTTTCTTATAAACATGAGCTATATGGACAAATTATTATTCATTTCTAATGGGTCATACATAGAAATCAACTTAGATTAATGAAGACAATAGTTATAAAGTGAGTTAGAATTTGCTGGTATGTTTAGAAATTTGGAAATATATCGGTAACAATACCACAGTAAGAAAGCAGAAATCCATCAAATTAGCATTTCCAGCTGAGCCAGCTGCTCTTGTAGGCAAACATCCCCCGAAAGTTCCTAATGCTATATGTACATAGTAACATTTCACAGATCCTGGAGTCACAGGAGGCTGGATTCATTATCTTTGTGCATTAAAATGTACGCTAAAACAGTTTATCCCCTACTTCAATTAGATAATACAGTGCCACAAATATTTAGCTAAGATATCTTGAAAAATATCAACTCTGTGTGATTTTGAAAACTCAACCCCACACGTAAATAGAAGAGTATAATTGTAGTTCCTATTCAAATCTCACAGAATCATAAAACCATAGAATAATAGGGTTAGAATGGACCTTAAGGTCATCTAGTTCCAATCCCCCTGCCATGGGCAGGGACACCTCACACTAGACCATGTCATCCAAGGCTCTGTCCAACCCGGCCTTGAACACCGCCAACGATGGAGCATTTCATGCTTCTTTGAGCAACCCATTCCAGTGCCTCACCACCCTCACAGTAAAAACTTCCTCCTTATATCTAATCTGAATTTCCACAGCTCAAGTTTAAAACCATTACCCCTTACCCTCTCACTACAGTCCCTAATGAAGAGTCCCTCCCCAGCATTCCTATAGCCCCCCTTCAGATACTGGAAGGCTGCTATGAGGTCTCCACACAGCCTTCTCTTCTCCAAGCTGAACAGCCTCAACTTTCTCATCCCATCTTCATACAGGAGGTGCTCCAGCCCCATGATCATCCTCGTGGCCCTCCTCTGGACTTATTCCAAAAGTTCCATGTCCTTTTTATGTTGAAGACACCAGAACTGTTCACAGTACTCCAAGTGAGGTCTCACAAGAGCAGAGTAGAGGGGTAGGATCACCTCCTTCAAACTGCTGCTCATGTTCCTTTTGATTCAGCCCATGATACGGTTGGCTTTCTGGGCTGCAAGCGCACACTGCTGGCTCATGTCCACTTTCTCATCAACCAACACCCCCAAGTCCTTCTGCACAGGGCTGCTCTCAATCTCTTCTCTGATCAACCTGTACGTGTGCCTGGGGTTGCTCCAACACACATGTAGGACCTTGCACTTGTCATGGTTAAACTTGATAATATTGGCATCAGCCCGCCTGACAAGTATGCCAAGTTCCCTCTGGATGGCATTGCTTCACTCCAATGTATAATCAAACTGCACAGCTTGGTGTCTTCAGCAAACTTGCTGAGGGCCCATTCAATCCCACTCTGTGTCGCCAGCAAAGATACTGAACAGGAGCAGCCCCAACACCAACCCTTGAGGGGTTCTGCTTCACCACAAGCTTCATGGCTTCTGCATTTGCTTCTTTAAACAGCACTAAAATATCAAATTTATTGTATTTAGAATCCATACTGACTCTCAGAGGAGGTAACAATGTGCAATTCCATCAAAGAGTTATGTTTTCAACACTTCAGCTCTGTGAAGGCAACCCAGATCTAGGTTGTATATACAATTAGGGACACAGACATGATAGAATCATAACAAAGCATATGAAAATTTGTTTCCTTATGATTGATGAGTGAAGGTATACTACAGAGAGTGCCAGTGTTTGCCAGGATAAATTGGCTTTTCTTTCACAAGCGTACATATTTTTTAATCTATTGTTATTAAAATGTGATATAATTCAAATGAATGGCTTCATTTAAAATAAGGTGCATGCAATCTATCCAAGGAATAAACAAACTAAATTTAGGTTGAAAGGCCAGGGAGATATAAGTGCAGGTAATGGAAAACTGCATTCTGCTCAGCTGACAATTTCTAAATCTGGTTTTCATTGTTACCAGCCACAAAAAGTGACTTAAACAGACTTCTTTGCTTCTCTACCTAGTTTTGCTAAATAGGATTTAGGATTATTACTGAAATTTTTATAAAAATTCAGTATGTGTCATCCTGAAAAAAATAGTTTTTAAATCTGTAAACAAAGAATAAATATATCTTTAAGTGATCTGCTCAATCATAAATTTAAAGCTGGGCATTCTATACTGATAAAAGTACAGTATCATAAAATTAACAATCCCAGAAGAAGTAACAGTATTTTACTTGCTTGTTTAATTCTATGACCCACGTTATTCAGGTCAAAAACCAATCTTTCAAAAGTGTACAAAATTAAAGTAAGAAACCAAGTACAGAGGATCTGAATTTTCTTACCCTCTGGACAGGCCAGAAACCTTTTCTCTTAAAAACAACCAGGGAAAGAAAAAGTAAGACATTTTCTTGACCAAGAAATACTTTGGGAATTTCTCAACTCATTCTTTGGGATTCCACTTCACTTACCAGAAATGAAAGTAAAATAAAATATTTAAAATCCAAAGACTGAAATAACAACTGTCTTTTGAAATTGGCTATTCTATGTATATACAGATAGAACAGTCAGCAGGGTCATACATCTCCATTCAAAACAGCAGTACTTAAGATTAGTAGTATTTTAAATTCCCCAAACCCTCACTTATGTCCACGAAGATTCCCATAGAAAGAAAAGTACAAAAAACGTGTCCAATCAAAGCTTCTTTAGGCTTCATATGCAGAAATAAGTACCAAGAAATTCCTAAAAATTTGAAAATAAGAAATTAATGGACAGCTTAAATGGCACAGTTTCTGACAGAATATATTCTTATGCAACAATACAGACTGTATTCTGAAGTAAATAATTTAGACATCTGAAATTTTAGAGCCCTCTGCTGAGCAAAAAGGAGACAGTGAAGGTTGTCTTCCTAAGGCACAGAATGAAAGCCATTATACGGCAAAGGGAGAGCAGCACATATGTACTTTACTTAGCTGCAAGGATTTCCACCACTCTGGAACGATACAAGGAACCACGAGGAAACACCTGATCAATTCATAAACATGTTTCTATTACAGTATAGTAGCAAAAGCCTTAATGCCAGATTTAGGATACTGAGATTGTCTAAACTACTAATTTATTAATTTATTACTCAGGAAGGAAAAAAAAATAAATAAAATTAAATTAAAATTAAAAAAGAAAAAATCCAAAAAAAAAAAAAAACAAAGACAAACAAAAAAAAACAAACAACAACAACAAAAAAGAAAAACAACACCAAAAAACCTCCACCACAAGCAATACAAGGATAAATGATAATTCTTGATAGGCTTTTGCACAGTCAGGGATAAAAGAAGCAGAAATCATATATTTACATACATTACAGTTTTGTACTCTGTAATAGCACTCCCAGCTTGCACCTAAGCAATTACAGAATCAGAATATTTTGGTGATATCTCTGATACTAGCTTTCCCCTTGGGAGTGATAACTTCCAGTAGACCAGGTTTCTCAAAACTCCCTCCAACCTGCCCTTGAACAATTCCAGGAAAGCGGTATTAATATATACTTCTCTGGACAACTTGTGCCAGTGTCTCACCACCCTCATAGTGAAGGATTTCTTCCTTATATTTGATCTTCATCTACCCTCTTTCAGTTTAAAGCCATTTTTATGTGTACTTTAAGGAGGTGATCCTGCCCCTCTACTCTGCTCTCGTGAGACCTCCCTTGGAGTACTGTGTGCAGTTCTGGTGTCCTCAACATAAAAAAGACATGGAATGGTTGGAACAAGTCCAGAGGAAGGCCACGAGGATGATAAGGGAACTGGAGCATCACCCATATGAAGATAGGATAAGAAAGTTGGGGCTGTTCAGCCTGGAGAAGAGAAGGCTGTGTGGAGACCTCATAGCAGCCTTCCAGTATCTGAAGGGGGCTATAGGGATGCTGGGGAGGGACTCTTCATTAGGGACTGTAGCGATAGAACAAGGAGTAACAGGTTCAAACTTTAACTGGAGAAGCTTAGATTGGATATGAGGAAGAAATTCTTTAACATAAGGGTGATGAGGCAGTGGAATGGGGTGTCCAGGGCAGCTGTGAATACTCCATCACTGGTGGTGTTCAAGTGCAGGTTGGACATAGCCTTGGGTGACACAGTTTAGTGTGAGGTGGCAGGGGGATTGGAATTAGATTATCTTAAAGTCCTTTCCATCCCTAACTATTCTATGATTCCATGATTCCATGACTTCAAGTCTCTCTACTTGGCCAGTGGAATGTACCTCCTCTGAAGAGGCACTCAAACTGCTGCACCTCACCCTGGCTGACATGCTAAGTCCTTTTTGCCAACTCTGGCCACAGCACTCCCTAGGGCCACTTGATGTGCAAGCACAAGGCAGCTAGAGTTATTCCTGACCCTGCCTATGACCTTCAGCCAATCTCATGCCACCCATTCCCAGTGGATCTCAACATTTCCTTAGGGTTCCTCTAGCTCAGGAAAACTCATGGTATTCTATGATCCTGGACACTGCTACAGAATGGGCCTGTGCAGGATCTGCTCACCTCAGCTGATTAGCAGCTATTAAAAGCTGTAAGGGTTAAACAAGTAAAGCTCTCCCGGCCATGCCTAAGGGTGAGTTGAGCAGGAGATGCTATCAATGAAGATGGGCTTGATCAGCAGTTAATCGGAAAGGCTTCTTCATCGATTGAACAATCTCAGACTCAGGAATTGCAGTGCCTCTGACAGTCATGGGATGGGTATGCATGGGAATGCTTACTCAGAAAGAGAGAAAGATCTGGTAGCTCTTGGTGATCCTGTGCTAGGCAGGATTTCCAATGTAATGACTCCCTGAAGACTTCTTTTGGTCCCACACGAAGCCATCTACCATTTCTGATTCAGCCTGGGATGAACAGCAATCTGTTTTTCACTGCTGGTACTGTCGAGTGTTTTTTTAACTTAAGAACCCTAGTTTTTGTTAACATATGCGTGTCTAAAAAGAGAATTCTCAATGAGAATCAAAGTAAGTTTTTTTCAGATAAATATGAGGTTTGTGCATAACAAAGGCAAGTGAATGAGTGAGTGAGTGACAAAGAAAAGAAGGAAGGAAGGAAAGCACATAGGTCCAAACCCAACACTAGGGACTTTGACTCACCACAAAATTTAAGGACAGGTATAAGAGTTCTCATTTTACTGATGCAACAAAGTGAATCACTCCTCCACAAACCCTCTTACACTCTTTCTTTTGGTTTTCCTAATGCTCTCAGAAACTTCTACCTTTAGTCAGTTATCCCTGCTATAAATTTCCTTAAATTGACAAGGAATAATCTTCCAGATGCCAGGGATGTCTTTGTCAGAGGAATTACTGCAATATAGTCCCTGTTTAATGAAATTGAGGATTTCTAAATGAATAAGGGCTGAGTAAAGTTATGATTCTTTGTTCATAGTAAAAATTCTGTTATCTCAGCAACTATTTTAAGGACACCTTACAACCAAATACGTACGATAGTGTGTCCCATTAGGAACGGAACACCTCTACTATGAAGAAAAGCTGAGTTGGGCTTGTTTAGCCTGGAGAAGAGAAAGCCCTGAGGAGACCTTACTGCAGCCTTTCAATACTTGAAAGGGTCTTATAAATAAGAAAGATGGGGGCGGACTTCTTAGTACAGCCTGTAGCTACAAGAAAAGAGCTAGTGTTTGCAAATTAAAAAAAAAAAAAAAAAAAAGCTGATCTAGTCTGATGAAAGGACAACATTTTTCACTATAAATGTGGTGCAACACTGGTGCAGGTTTCCTAGAGAGGTGGTAGGTGCCCCATCCTTGGAAACATTCAATTTCAGGTTGGATGAGGATGTGAGAAATCTGATTTGGCTGAAGGTGTCCCTGCTCACTGCAAGGCTGTTGGACTATATGAACTTTAAAGGTTCCTTCCCACCCAAATTATGCTATGATTCTATGATTTTATGCTTGTTTTTATTTTTTGTCAAATTAGACTTCCCAAACATTCCCAAACGTGTAGGCAAATGAACGAATTTCCACAAATCAATTTCATTTTTGCAGCCTGAGTGCACATGACTCTTAGTCACCTGCAAAAGCAGTACATGTAACAGTAGTACAGCAAAAATGTAGTGTTTTACAATCCAGCTTTGATGGAGAGCTGATTTGCACCCTTATTTTTATTTTTTTTTCTCTTGGAATGTTTTCTGGGACAATTTCTGGGATGCTTAGTGTTTCATTTAGTGACAGAACTGTCCATTGATAAGCTTGATGGCTGAAATTGCCTTATCTGGCAAAAAAAAACACTTATGATAAAGAAATATTACACAATTAACATTCTTAAAGGAAGCAGCAAAACTTATGAAGTAAATGCAACTTGGATAGAATTTTCTACTACAAGAACATATGCAAGTTATTTTGAAGACATATTTGCTGAGTTGACAAGTTTAGATAATTTGCTTTTGCATAATATGCAATTAATATTACCTGAACTCAGACAGTAGGGAGTTCTTATGTTAGATCTAATATAAAGTATTTTAAATGGATTAAATTTGGGCTAAGTGAAATGGAACATTCTAACTCAAGCATTTAATTTGCTTTACATCTCTGCATTTATAGACATATCAGCAAAATGTGACCAGTATAACTGTGAAATACGATCAGATCATATTGTGTCAAAATTTGATTTGTAAGTGAGATCAGCTATGATTTGTAAGTGAGATCAGCTATGATTTGTAAGTGGGATTAGCAATAATAATAGGAATCCATGGAGATGTCATATTCAGCACAGGCCTAAGATGCTAGGTATTAGAATATTGCAGATTTCTGATGTGCAGTGTATCTAATCCAAAGAATCCTCTCAATTGTATACCAAACTTCCATTTTCTTTATCTCACCACTTAAAAGCTCTTCTTTTGATTATACATGAAGGCATTTTCTATTTATTTGAAATGCCGTTTTACTTATCCCTGCCCGATTTCAGTGAGAAGTCATAATATAGTTCCAAGTTATTTGCTGAAGACTGCTTAACTCCCAATTGTCTGAGTCTGAAGGAAAGAGGGAAAGCAGGTTAATAGCTGTGCCTTTCTCTCTGTCTAATAGACATCTTTCATTCTACAAAAGGACTTGGAAGTTGTTTGCTTGTATAAGGCTTTTGAGAAACTTGTCTAATTTCAAGGCAAGGAAGGGCTAAGGAATCAAATGAACACATAAAATTGGGAGTAATCGACTTAAAAGCTTAGAGTCAATACTTCGCCAAAACTTTATATACAAAAGCTTTTTATTGAATGTGTGAAGGAGGCAAAAAGTAACATATTAAATATTTAGCAACACACATCAGATTCATTCAAACTAGGAGTTATCTCTTCTCTCTCAAGTGATCACCTAGGACAGAGAGACACTTCCAAGAGTCATTGCATCCAACATACACTAAGCACCTATGATAGAATTATAAACTTGATTTGTATCTATCTATCCACAGTGCTAGATGAAGACTGTGTTCATCTCCTTCCACAAGCTAGAAAGGTGTGTCAATTGTGTCAGGTGTATTAGACTAATTCTACGGTTTTGATGTCAAGATTGATGAGATAATTACCCAAGTCCTTTCTGACCAAGTGAAAACCTGAAATATTCACATCGACTGTAAAGGACGAGTGGCAATAGTATGATGATGATGTAGGCTGATGAATGCTATTTAAATATCTTATTTATAAAGTTACACTCATGCAAATATCCTTCTGTTCTTATCCCTTTTACACTGCTGTTATACACTGAAAATGGCTTCTAAAAAAGGATATATTTTAATATGAAAGATCTCAACTATTTCTACCTCAAGTATATAACAAATAAAAACCAAGTGTGTTATTTCTTAATCACAAGCCCTACACATGAGATACAAAGTCTGAAAACTTAAAGGATATAGTATAGCTAACATACCACTCAGAAAAGGAATTCAGCCACTCAAACTTATTATTTTTTATTCTGTTTATGTGGAAGGCAAGGTAATTTTTTTCTAGCATATACTTTATTCCATCTATAAATGGAATGTGTGAACAAAATTGTGAGTGCATGATTTATCAGTCCAAAACTGAGTGTTTCAGGTACATATTTTATGAACACATTCCTAAATTTTTTTAAGTATTAAAGAGAGAAAACACAAGAAAAGGAGTTACCATTTCCAGAGCTTAAATCTGAAGTCTGCTGATTTTACCATCTGAAAATATTTATCTTACAACCACTGGGGCTTCTGAATAGAATCAGAGGCTAGAACTCAAAGCTAATCTCTCACCAGGAAATACTTCACAGCACGTAATAACCTGTGATATAGTTTTGGTTTAATAGAAATAAAATATACACAGTACCTATAGAATAAATCAAATTTTGAAGGTCATCCTATCATAACTATCATTTGCTGCACAAATCAAAATTAAATTTTGGGTTTAAGAATAGGTCCAATATTTTGTCAAAAAAAAAAAAAAATCGAAACCTCAAACCTTAATAGTTTAGATATTGTGCACATACAAATACCTGCTCATTGCAGGTGGGTCGGAACTAGATGAACTTCGAAGGTCCCTTCCAACCCAAACTATTCTATAATTCTATGACATGCTGAATTACTTCAAGGTAGCAGACCTTGTCACTTGTAGGTGCAGCAGCAATTCCCCACTGATTCCCTTATAAAATTTAGTAGATCAAGTTTTTAAACTATGATTCCAGTGGCAATTTAAATTTACACTCACAGGAAAACAGAAACTATTTTCAATCAGAGTTTTCAAATACAAAGAAAAGGGATAGCGAAATGGGGAAAATAGTGTAACAATAGTGGATGATACAAGACATTTTAAAATAATAATACTCTGCAAGTCATGTGGTTATCTTTTCCCTTCACAGAAAAGCCCCTTCACAATGTTCTAAAATTGTGAAGGTGTTGCAACTGAGTACATTTTGCATTTAAATACACCTGTCCATTGACCTCATTTACCCTTTATTGCTCATGTACAGTCATTAAAGTATTCATATTTCAGGCTTAACCTCAAGAATGTGTACAGGAAACTACATCAGGCTCACATGTCATAACTCGAGAATGCTGGTGTGATCCAACTTCTTAAATGGCTTCAAGACGAACAAATTTCAAGCCAAATCTTAGGAAGTTAAGCCACCTGCTTTTCAGCAATGTCTTGTGGCTCTACTGTCATTCTTGATATCATTTTGCAACTTTCTCTTATGGTCTATGGAAAATGTTAATTACTGGAAATTCCCCAAATCTCACTTTTGAGCATGGAGTAAGACTATTCTAACTCAGCTGGCCTTCTGGAGAAGTAGAGCAGGGAAAAAATGGAATACTTGCAAAGATTTCTATTTCTTGCTGCAGTGCTCTATTTTTCTTGCATTTCCTGTGAGCTGGAGGAGGATGGTAGAGAAGTTTGTTGTTCATTCTGCAACTATGGAAGTAGAGTTTGAAATCTGCAAAGGGACTGCAGGAGATTAATATACCCCAGCTGTCTGCATTGAAACAGGATTGAATGTAGTTAGATTATTTCTTCACCTAGAGAGACTAGTTGTCATTTTACTATGACTCCCCAGTGGAGGGATAGCATAGTATCCTTGCTCTCCTTGTAGTGTTTCACTACATGTGTAATGACAAAGGTTTTCACAGTGTTCAGACTAAATCTTTTCTGAAGCAAATTAAACATTCTTCATTACTCTGTTGAAGCTTTTTACACAAGATACTTATTGCAATCTTTCGCTTCTCTTTCCTAGACTGAGTTGAAGTCCTTCATTGCTTTCTCATGCAGTCACATTTTCTAAATTTTTTGTCATTTTTCCCTCTGTAGTATTTTCACTCTTTTATCTTTGCATGTATTTTAAATATGATATGCAAAAATGGGTATATAACTTCTGTTGAGATCCTCGGAAAACAACTTAGTTTATTATAGTTCATAAGTTTATCAGTTTTGGTATGTTTATCAATATAAGCATATTTGCTAAAGCACTTTTTCATTATGTGCACACCCAAAGATGTCGGTCCATCCTTCTACTGTAATTCAACTTCCTACCATAATTCAACTTATTTAATTTTGAGAGAAGTTGGCCATCTTTTTCATTAGAATTCCTCCTGCAGTATTTATGTATGCACAGTAATAGGAACAGAAATGACACAATCATACAAATTTCTTCCTTTCATAGAATATTTTTCCCCGTGGGCACATTGCTAGTATTTTTCATGGCACTGAATAGTTAACTGGTGATTGGGAATTCTCAGTGCTTCTTTATAAATAATTAGAAAAAGCAAACAAAAAGAAACCCAGCAGAAAAAAAACCCTCCGTAGATATGATTTTCATCTGTCTGAACAGGGAATGAAAACCTGTCATTAATCTGTTTAATTCAATTTCATCAAATTGAACGTACTTGATTATAACTCACTCCTCTGCTTGGCTGCTGACAAGGACTGTGTGGCTTACACGACTACCTGCAGGTGTGGAGAGTCTATCTGCCTGCCTTCTCCTCTGTCAGGGTTTTTTTCCACACCAACCACAGCAATTTTTTAACCTACTAGTTAATTTTATTCAAAACTGAAAGGTGCCTGGAGGCCTCAGCGATAACCACAGCCTAAAAATGGGCAACAAATTAGAAAAGGAGAAATCCAAATTATTGTCCTCCATCCTCCCTGTGGCTAAGGCTGAAATGTTAAAGAAGTTATCTAATTATGCACAGGAGAAATCAAACAAGAGAGAGCTACAGGAAACCAAGCTGTAACCAGAGAGGCATGTAAAATTTTGCACAGCTTTAGGTATGTTTGGAGGCAGAAGTTGAAATGAGTCAAGTAGGAAAAGTAAATTCTAAAATAGTCTTTTTCAAGGTAATGCTGCAGGTGAAATGGCATGTTGAACCTAGATGCCTGAAACCTGCTTTATGTATGCAAAAGCTTTTCTATTTCAGGTGCTTTCTCTATCTTGTGTTCAGGCAGCTATAATTACCAGCTCTTGTCTCTTTACTAAAGCAAAGTCATAGTGAAGGACTCAAATATCTATCAAAAATTACTATTTGGCACAGTCAGACTACTGTAACAATCTCATCATTGGCACTTAATCACTGTTTAAGCTGTTCCTACCTTTGTGTCTTGAAGGAAAAATCTGTTACACTGAGGAAGACTTCAGAAAAATGGTCACTTGAAGTTCATATTCAGTTCATATCAGTAAATGTCTCAAAAGTTAAAAGCGCCAAAGAATTAAATAATGCTAGTATGATGAGTGATGGTGCAGCAGTATTTGTCAGTTAATAAGCCAGTTATTGATATATTGATATCGAGTAAGTTAAGCAAGAGATACATTAAAATTTCTCTGAAGTTTCCTAAATTTCTTCTAAACCTGATTAAAGTTGAGATCAGCTGTCCTGGCTGTGTCCTTTCCAAAGTCATTGTGCATCCCCACCCTAGATGCTGGTGGGGTGCATCAGAAGCAGAAAACGCCTTGACTATAGGTAAGCACTGCTCAGTGATAAATAAACCACCTCTGTGTCAATACTGTTTCCAGCACAAATCTAAAATATGACCTCGTACTATTTTCTATGAAGAAGATTAACTCTATCCCAGCCAAAACCGGCACACTCAGAAACATGATTCTGGGATAAAAAAGCCTTGTTATAAAGATGATGTTGAATAGGTAGCCAAAATGTTTACAAACTTCACCCTGTATCACTGCCTAAATGGGGCAAAAGCTAAGACAAATATTTTTTAAAAGCAAAATAAAATAGCACAGAAAAGAAATTCTCTTTCCAGGTGGATAAATAGCTCAGTAGTTGAGAAAGCTTGGAGGCATATAACCAATTCCCTTATCTCTGTAATCCAGGCTGCAAATGTAAATCTTATACCAGATCTGTCAGGGCAAGTCTGCCTGTTCCTCTGCTGTGCTCCTTTTTCTCTGACTTCATGCTGAACTGACATGTGAAGATACACAGAGAAAGTTTCAAGGAAACTGACATGTTCCCATGGAAAGTTTCACTTTTTTAACAAAGCACTGAAGCCTTGTCACCAAAAGTTAGGTTTAACCAACACTTGGAACAGGACAGTATAAGCCTGTTTCTTTCATTTACATCAGACATGTATAGTTTCTCACATAATAAAAGGGCTCCTGTGCATGCAAGAATGGCCAGGCTTCAGAAACTTCCATACACTTTGCACCATGCTGTGAGTGATTTATAACCATTCACTATGGGTCATGTTTTACCTGGAGGGAGAAGCAAAAGGTCACTTTTTTTTTTTCTTTTCTTTCTTTAGTAGCTGCTTTATTTCTCTGTTTTGCAGCCAATATAATAATATAATAAAGCTTTGTTGTAATGCAACCTTTCGGTCTCTTTTCCTCTTTCCTACTTCTTTTTTGCTTTTTTACTCAGTGTATTGATTGTGGAGCACAGTGAAGAGTATCGACCAGTGCCCCACTCTCTTGCACACAGATTACCACTACAGTAATTTTCTTTCCAAAGAACCTCCTATCTCTTTGGGTGGAGGTTTATAATAATATAAAGTCTCAATCTAATAGAACCTGCTGTCCTTCAGGAATATATTGTAAAAGCAGACTTCAGTATTAATTTATCTTCACACAAGGTGGCATGCACTAATTATAGAATTCAAAGCTTCACCTGTATCCTTACAACAGAAGGTCACACAATATCTTCCTTAGCTTGCAGTTAAGAGCAAATGTCACCACTGAACTGACAATTAAAAAACAGTGGACATTTCCTATACTGATGGAGACAATCTGTCACTGGAGATATGCAGTAGCCATAAAAGCTCACATCCACATCTGTTGGATGTAGCCTGAGTAATTTAAACAACTGATTTTAAACCATACTACCAGGCTTATAAGTCCTTTCATAAAGGAACAGGTTTGAGGACACTTCATTTCTTGTAGTTGCTATTTTGGATGGATTTTGCATGATGCCTACACTCAAGATATGTTTAGCTAAATAAAGAGAAAAAGGTAACCAAGTGAAATAGATTACAATTTAGTGCAGAAAGTCAACAAAGCAGAACTTGATCAATTCAATACAAATATTTTCAGGCTATTCCCCCCCTCCCACACCCTCCCTTGGCTAAAAGCCATAGGTATAATTTTTATATGAGGGCTGGTGTGTTGGTTTGTTTTTCTTTTACTTTTTATTTTTTTTTTAATCTGGGTAATGGTTTGTCTTTTTTATTAATAAAGTAACAAACTGGTTATAAATATCGATCTTGGAAAATAAAAAACATCAGGAACTCTATCTTCTTCTGTTATACAGACCATTTGCCATGTTACTGTTTCATTCATCAACTAAAGCCAAAACCCATTCTCTTTAAGTAGTTTCACAACACAGAAGTGTGTTCTGAGACGGTCCTTGGGAATATGAAGAATCTAAGAGTCTTCTTTACTATCTTCCTGTTCATTGTAAAATACACACAGAATGCGGGCTGGAAGACATTGCTATTGGCATTTCATGCAGGATATGCTGTTTTCCTATGCCTGCTGCAGTCTGCTAGGCTATAATGCTTTTGCATACCATCTGGGCTCTTGATATATATCTGAACTATATCATTGAACCAAGGAAAACCAGGCACCAGGACACCAGTTCCCTCCTTTCTCCCTTGGAAGATTACATGTAATAACCTAAATAGCTATATATTAACTTACGCTGCTCATAGCACCTTACAGTGACAGAAATTCTACAGTCTGTTCTGCTGCTCACCAGTTTCTGCAACTAGAAGGTTTTTTATTCTTTTAACTAATTCTCCTTTGTTGAAATGTGATCTCATTACGTCTTGTACTATGCTTGGTAATTATGAAGATCACTTCAACCCCTTCCTGTCTGCAGCCAACTTTTCTGCATTTGAAGTCCATTATCATTACTCATTCATGCCTGTCTTCTCTAGGTTACACAGTTGCAATGGGTCATGTCTCCTGAAGTTTTGAATATTCATGTACTTCCCTGGTGTTTTTCCAAGTGGTGTTCAGGCTTCAAAATGGACATGCTTAAGTTTCAAGTTGACTTTTAAATTTTACTCTCATGAGACATCAAACAACACTCAAAAGCCCAAACTGTCATTCCCAGGGCCTGACTAGTTTAGCTGTGATTAA
This sequence comes from Psilopsiagon aymara, assembly GCA_024733675.1. Lineage (NCBI taxonomy): Eukaryota > Metazoa > Chordata > Aves > Psittaciformes > Psittacidae > Psilopsiagon > Psilopsiagon aymara. The sequence continues at coordinate 19,488 of JANRGW010006745.1, read as the reverse complement.
TCTATGATAAATAATATTTTTTTTACATATCCAGAAATTTTCAATCACACATGCCAACAATAGATTGGGGATGTTAATCCCTAAAATGTATTCCTAAGGGCTTGATTCTATGATCAGCAGTGACTGAATTTTTTAAGTGTCTCATGCTAAAGGACGTAAATTATTGTACTTTTTTCATTCCTATTATTTTAGATACTACTATTAAAGGAGTAGAACTGTACATGATGTAAGACTTTTGAACCTGTCATGACAATAAACATTAAATTATATACTTACAGCATCCCAATCAGCTGGAAATTGTTCTGAATCTAGAAATATAATGCTTGTCATGGTTTAAGCACAGCCAACAACCCAGAACCATGCAGCTGCTCGCTCACGCCCCCCACCAACCCCCGCCCACTGCCAAAGGGATGTAGAGGAGAATCAAAAGAATTTCACTCCCACAGGTTGAGATAAGAACACTCCAGTAACTAAGGTATAACACAAACCACTGCTGCTATCACTAATAATAATAATGATAAGGAAAATAAAAAGGGAAGAGAATACAACCGCTCACCACCCCCTGACTGATACCCAGGCTGGCCCAAGCCGTGATCCCACCCTTTCAGGGAACTGCCCCCAGTTTATATAACGGGCATGACGTGCTGTGGTATGGAATACCTCTTTGGTTAATTTAGGCCAGGTGTCCCATCTCTGCTTCCTCCCGGCTTCCTCTCCTCCCTGGCAGAGCATGAGACTCAGAAAGTCCTTGGTCAGAGTAAACATTACTGAGCAGCAACTAAAAACATTCATGTTATCAGTGTTGTTTCCAGGCTGAAAGTCAAAACCGCAGCTTTGCATCAGCTACTAAGAAGGAGAAAAATGACTGCTACTGCTGAACCCAGGACATGCTTCTTAAAAATATTTTATTATTGAATCATACTGTGACTAAATCTTCTTGAAATAATTGATGACAGTTCTCAGTTAAATTGGAAGTTAAAATACATTAATTGATTGGTAATGATTTAAACCAAAAGTGTAAGTTTTAGCTGTTAATAAAGTTGCTGCTGTTCAATAATTAAATATTATTTATTTTTCTAAGAAAATTAATTGAACTACCACATGTAAATAGAAGGAAATTGAGTTTTCTATGTGATTTATCAATAGTTTTTCATAAAACAGAAAATTAAAATATAATTTATGAAAGTATTCATTTAAGGTCTGGACTGTATAACTGCTAATCTACAGAAGCTCTAATAATGTCTACAAAATGATTATGCATAATCTATTAGCATAAAATTACTTCAACTTCAAGGTTATAGTTCTATGTGGCAAGACTTTTTAAGGCCACAGGAGAGGTCAATATCATGATCTTTTTTCCATTGTATTGAAAATAAAGACTAAAAATCTGGCAGTTAAAAAAAGTTTTGTCTTATAAATAAAACCCATGAGTTTAAAAATAAATTGAACTAGTAATATTTTGATCAGATTACAAAAATTGAATCTGTTCTATGGTGCCAAAACTATTTCTTTACTACTCATTGATAAAATTTCTTTACTACCTTTTGATAGAACATGACCAAAAAAAGGTATTATAAGCTGAGAACTTGTTATCATTTATATAATTAATGCAGAATTGCTTTAAAACATTTCTACAGGGACCCTTCTGGACATCCAAACCAAGGGAGTTGGGCTTTTATTTAAAAAAAAAAATGGAAAAAAAAAAAAAGATAAAAAAGAGGTGATAATTTAAACACAGCCAAGAAAATCAAGAAAATTGAAATGCAGCCAACATAGATACATCAAATATCTTTCTTGCAGAAGCTGATGCAAATTTTATTTGCTGGGACATTATTTTCTTCTAACTTGGGCTGTGTATGGAAAAAAGTTGCTTTAAGCAAGGCAAGATTTCACTCATTATTTTCTTCTATATTTATATTATTTCTTGCAGGCAGACTTTTATTTTAATGTAGATATTAATATAATGTAAAACAAGAAAAGAGACTAAATGATCTAGCTTTTAATCAGGCAGAATTGTGCTGAAGATGCCTGGCAGTGGAATATTTCAGTTACATTACTCAAGAGGGTAATAAAGTATGTTATAATCTTCCTGCTATTTGACTCTGTAGACTATAGTTTTCTAAGGGTGTGCTACAGGTAGGAAGGCTTTCTACCACTATGGCTGTCAAAGCATATCTTTTTCTCTTTTTGGGTTTACAAAATCAATGCAGGGTTTGTGTAAATGCAGCCATTAGATCCTAGAAATGGTGTTTTATTAGAATTACAGCATTTAAAGAACTCTGCAGAAAGCTGACTATGACATCCGTCCTGTTGAAATTTGTGACAAATGTGCAGTGTGTTACCAAACCGATGCTCTCTGTGTTACATTAAGCTGCCTCGCAGTTGCACCAGGCCACTGAGGGATGGTTTAGCACAGCACATGAAGATATTCTCCAGCTTCATCTGTCGAGAAGCAGGCCGTTATGGAAGAAAGGAAAGTAATTCTGTTGACACTTACTCCATTGTCTCCTCTGGTAAGACCCAAGCATGGATGGTGAGAGGATGTTTGAACCCAGCAAGCAAACAGCAGTATTTATTCAGAATACACTCACAGACACAGGGGATATAGGAAACACCTCTAGAATTAAAGGCTTAGACTCCATATCTAATTGCATCTGATGGATTTTTTCTTTCTTTTTTTGTACTCTTTTGGGAATTAAAAGGTTTTAAAAAAGCTAGGCACTTTCTAGAATGTAAATAATTTAGATCTTTTGAAAGGCTGCTTCTTTAACATGGATGATGTTTTGGCTTGTACCAACTTTTATATCTCCAGGAGGAAATTTCTCTAATGCATTCTTTCTTCTTAATTACTTTAAAGTCTTTTGGTGTCTTTAAGAATGTTTGTTGTGCTTTTTCCCTGAAGACTTGATCCCTAAAGGAAAATCTTACAGTTGAATAATTGGGAAAGGGAAATAGAAATAGAAGAAAAAGCTTTTTAAAAAATCGTACTCATGAGTAGCTGTCATTGAACTTAATAAGTGATCCTCCCCACCCCAAAATCTCTCTGCCCATGAACTTGCACTGTGCAAATCATATTCGCTGTTGTCAGCCAAACAAATCACAGGGCGCAGAAAAAGTATGCAGCTATTTTTCCCTGCAAGCAAGTCAACCTAAGGCAGTCAGATTTCATTAGCACTATTTACAAAATAAGCTCATGCAGCGCTTTTAAAATGTAGCCTTTATGAATGCTAAGTATGACCAAAGCATGAACATCACACTCTCAAGATTGGCCCTGTGCCTTTTGGAGCAGCACTTTAGCATCATAATGCACTTCACATTTTTAACACTTTTTCCTCACCAAATAGAGTCAGAACAATATAATGAACCATAATCTTTCCTACCTTACTAGCAGCTGTAGAAGGGGCAGTACTGGCTGATACTGCTCTGTATTAATCGTGTTTTCAACTTTCCACCCCTGTGCCTAGGTAAAAGTTTAATGTTTTAAAGGTAGAATCCAAATGACTGACTCTAGTGAAGTTAGCTACACCTAGCTGTCTTTAATTTAGCTAGCTCAGGTATTGATCACAGTGCAATAGCAGCAATATAGAGGTTAGATTTTACAGCCCCTTTTGAATCAATAGAAGGTCTGATATTGACATGTGGGATTCTTAGTGTAGATAGGTCTGTGCAGACTGAAGTCCCTGAATTGCACTGCAGAGGGCAAATGTGAGAGGGATCAATTAAGATTAATCAGTTTTACCTATGAGTATTTTGAAAGCTGCAATTTTTGTAGGACATAATATTATGAGTTTTATCATATTATGTTAAGCTCTTAGGTTTGGTTTTATTCCTACTATCATGGTCTAGCAATCAGGCTATTTTAAAGTGGTTACCCAGTGCACAAGACTATCAAGAGTCCTTCAGCTCCTCTCAAAAGTACAACTGAAAGGACCAAGTGTCTGGATTTTTTATAAGTTCAGAAAACCTGACATAGATTCTAGATATGCACATAGCTTGGACTGAAACACAGGAAGTTCCCTCTGAACAAACAATTTTTCACTGAGAGTGTAACCGAGCACAGGCGCTGGTTGCCAAGGGAGGTGGTGGACTCTCCTTTGAGATATTCAAAAGCCATCTGGAGACAGTCTTGGGCAACTGGCTCTAAGAGGCCTTACTCAAGCAGGGCGCTTCAGCAAGATGACCTCCAGAGGTCCCTTCCAGCCTCAACCATTCTGTCACTAAGTGATTGGAAAATCTTCTGCAGTAAGCATTTTTTTTAACCTTCTGATCTCTGCATCAGCCGGCTTATACTGCAGAGGCTGAACTGTACTTCAGCTGCCATTCGGATATCAAAAACATAACAAACAGCACAAAATGGGAACTGCTAAGGAAACTCTGTGCGTAAGCTAGCTGTTGTACCACCCTTCTTCAGGATCTCCAAAAGGTGCTTGCCCTGGGAAAAGCAGAAGCAGAAAGACCATTTGTCCTATCACTATTAACACATTCCATTTAGGAGACCAGAGTTTGGTCTTCATCTCCATGTAAGATTGGGGTTTTACAAGCTGCTGATAGCAAATGGAACTTGCCCAGTTTGCCATGGAAAAAAATTGCATAATTGGTTCAACATTCAGTAGCTTCTCTAGTATCTTTGTTGTGTGAATTACTACTTCTATCATTGAGGCTCCCAGGACCAATGCATAACATATTTTTCACTAAAACACCAACCAAAGACTGATTTAATAGCTGTACTCCTTTTTCTTTTCCTCCAGCTCACTTTCTTGCCACATAGAATAAGGAATATTAAAGGATAGTTATTGACTATTAGCTATTCTATGATTCTATGATACTGGATATCCAACACCACCTTTCACTTTGCCACAAAACGGCAGTTGTGATAAATCATGTGTTCTATTAGTAAAAAAAAGAGATGTTGCAAGCAGTCACCCTTTTGGATAATATTATACATTCTTTTATTAAAAACAGTTCTGAAGCAAATTTCATAGGGATTTATATTTCTTTTAATCTAGCACATTTCTATATCCATGTGTGGTGAAACTGCGTCACATATGTGTACAGATTCCCTGTCACTTTTTCAGTTTCATAAAGTTTAAAAGGAAGGAGAAATGCAAATATTCTAAATCTCAATAAACAGCCTAGATAATAATGAATTGATGTGTGCAATGCAGAATCTCCTTTCCAAAGGTGCATTGGCATTTTAAAGCTCTCTGAAATTATAGAATGGGATGGAACGAAAAAACAGATTAACAAAAAACAGGTAAAATAGTATTAGATGGAATTTATTCCTCTGTCCCAGCCCTCAGAAGTTTTTTCCATTGCTGAGCAAGTACGTGAGCCTTAATAGTGGGCAATTAAATGACAGTTTAAATCCTGTACATGTGGGTGTGCAAGTGGTGATATCAATGATTTCTATTCACAGCAATGACTCATCTCATCTGCTTCTGAAATTCAACTGTGAGAACTGGACTAGCATTACACTTCTCAAATACTGCACTATTTATCTTCATTTCTTGCATACCATGGGAATCTCCGGACTGCTCTCAGGCACTGAATCCTTGTGGCTAATCAGGATCTACCTGTAACTCTGAATAAAAGGCATAAATTTTTTCTTCATATTTTTTCCTTAGCATCTCTCAAAAAAACTGCTGTCAAGACAACCATACACAATTAAAACATGACTAAAATCACGAGCTTTCTCTGAGGTTAAAAATAAGAAATTTCTTACTAACAGAGGACTCTATGTCTGTTAGCATTTACCAGGGACATATAAATAAAATTCACATCCCGAACATACTGCTTAAATGCAGCTGGCAGAATTTTTTGAAGTCAATAAGAATTTCTCTCACACTTAAAGGATCCTTAGTAGAAATCAAAAAAACTTCATCTGCAACATTTCAAAAAGTACTCCAAAAATAGCAGCGCAGATACTCTCAGTTCCTTTCCACCTCTTCGACTGCTCAAGGTACCGAGAACTAACTGTAGGTCTTTAAGCAACAAAATTACTTTAATTCTGTAGGACTTGTTAACATGATTGAAAGAGTGCAGCTTATTGTTACAAAAGGTAGCAAATCTATACTATCTATTAAAAACAAAAGCATAAATGCAAACATTAGTAAAGGGATACAGTAAAGGTCCTAGAAAAACAGGAACAGGGAGTACAGAATCCCTGAAGCAATATTTGTCTCTTTTATTATGATGATAATAGACCTCTGCAATATTGTAGTGTTCTTTGTTTCCTTTCACCTTAATTTGGGAAGCCACACACAACTCTTAAGAGACTGACTAACTGTTTTAGGTTCCAGAAAGGGCCACATAAGATGCTCTAAGCCATGCCGGGAGTAGCAGAAAGACATCACAGAAGAACTGTCATGCTTTTCAGAGATGATAACTAACTCCACTATTTATCAGCTTCATGGAAGATGAAACTTGCAGAAAACCAAAACAAGTATGTTTGATTTTTTTATGTTCAAAACAAAAATTGCAAGCTTTTAGGGCTATCAGCCAACTTAACTTGATAACGGATTTTAAGACCTCCACCCCTAAAAAACTGAAAAACTGTAGATTTACCGTGCAAAAGTGGAAAAACGACAAAAAAAAATTCTCTCACACTAATTTTAATTTTAAACAGAGATTTATAAAATCGTAGAATGGTTAGGGTTGGAAAGCACCTTAAGATCCCAAATTCATTTACATTTGGTATAGTTCAAGAAAGTAAAATAACTATGCGGTGAAATTAAAGAAAGAAAACATAGGATCACAGAATGGTTTGGGTTGCAAGGGACCTTAAAGGTCATCTGGTTACAACCCCCCTGAAATGGACAGGGACACCTTTCACTAGACCAGGTTGCTCAAAGCTAAATTCAACATGCCCTTAAGAAATTTCCTAACAAAGTTAATCATGAGAGAATTTTTATTAAATTTATTCTTGGACATCCTTATAAGTGTGAACTCAAATTTTTGGTAATAATTTTGACAATAATTTTTACTCATTATTATAATTATTTAGCAATAATTTTTACTCCTCACTCTTGAATAAATTATATCTTACTACAGTAAAAATAAAAAAAATACATAATATAGAATTGTCAGCATTAATTTTTCTTTTTAAACACTGGGGGTTTTGTTTGTTTGTTTTCTGATTTTATTTTGAATTAATTGCCTTGTAGAAGAAAGTAATAATAGCTGTCAGGGTAGAAAAGGTATCTTACTTATTAAATCTTACCTAATCAGAATATCAAAGAAGAAAGATGAGAAAATGTTTCAGTGTGATATATCTGTCATTATCATTAGTGTGTAATTATTGTGCTTTAGTACTGAAATAACTGCAAGTCATTTTGCTGTACATGTCTTTAGTTGAAACATTTCACATGTGTATATATTTTGTTCCTTTATTCAGCTCTCATATTAAGGCTTCTAACTGAACACTGTGTGTTGACACGATACGTAGGGGAAGTGTAGTTCTGCTATTAAAGTGCTTGGATCCCAGAGGACTTTCCTTTATTGTCTAACACAGACTTGATCTGTGTCTTTCAATTCACCATATATCTATTTTCCTCCAGCTGTAGCTATGTCTCAGCTTTCCAGTCTGGCTTTAAGGTACAGCTGATAACAGCTAAGATTCATCCCATCTATGTTAGGAATCTAAAATTAGAGTACACTCTATAGAAACCAATTGCAAAGTAGCATTACAGTTGGGCTTTGAATACTTTCAAGGACAAAGATTTCACATCCTCTCTGGGTAACCTGTGCCAGTGTTTGAACACCCTAATAGCAAAAATATTTGTCTTATCTATCTTAGAAATTAGCCACTTGAAGTCACTCTTCAGGTCTTTTAAGGAGAAGAAACATAACAAATATTGCTGAGATTTTTTTACCTAATGTTAAATGTCTTAAGCCAACTGAAGTGAAAACTGCCCGAAGTTGCCAGCTGCAGTCAAATTGGTTGGTAATCAGAGAAATAACCTCCTGAGGGTGTAGATGTTACAATTCAAGCCATTACTGTCAATAAAGAATTTGAACTTGCATTTCCAGTCAAATCATTTAGCCACTAGACTATTCGACTTTTTAAAGCAGTGAAGTAGGAGTTTTCTCTGTCTCTTTCTTTTAACAAATGAAAATTAGCTGATTTACATTGCAAGAATATTCATATTTCAGATACCCAGAGAAAGGAAGAGAAAATAGTAACCATTCTGAGTTAGATCACTATTTAGTCATCACACCAAACTTTTCACACATTCTTCTCTTCTGGATGATTATGGTGCCTCTCCTCAAAGCTAGTTACTAAAAATATACATCTGTCATGGCATGTTCTCCCTCCAAGTATTGTAAGAAAAATGGGCATCTATCATGGCTGACAACTTCATGGAGAAGCTTGTAAGAAGTCAACAATATTTTGGACCTTATTTCTATATCTACATGTGAACTGCATGGTGTTGAAACATTACATAACACTGTGCTCCAGAGATAATCTACATTACTGTGTACAACCATGTCCACCACTTACATCTTTTCTGCAAAGTGGAACAGCTTATGTCCTGCCTATTACTACTGAACAAAAACAGTGTTTCTAATATCTGCTATGCATGGCTCGCTTCTCTTCACACTGTCTTCCCAGGGGGAAAATAAATGGATGAATAACGTTTTCATTTGATTTGGGGTTTTCATTTGTTTTTATAAGGTCTATGTGCATATTCCTGTACTATTTTACTAAAAAATATAAGGTCAACAAAATGTGCCACTAGCTGGAAGCAGTAAACAATGGGGTTTGAGGCTATCCTTGGTTCTGAAGGGAGATAATTCCATAGTTTGGGGCTGGAGTTCCCTCGGCATAATTTCCTACCTCCTTTTCCCTTTTCTCTTGCTCAGTGGCACAGTGCCCATAGGCAGCTACATAGTTAGAAGGCTCTTCCGTAGCTGCTTGTGTCTATGAGGCATTAGCCGTTTTCAGCAAAATCGCTGTTTAATTAGTTAGAGCTGAAGAGCCTTAGAGGACTACACAGCTTCTTTGTATACACAATGATGTAAACATAGAGTCCCCTTAGAATTATTAGAATAGACATGTTTTTCTGCTCTGGGAATTATTAGAGACGCTGTGAGCACAAATCAGTAATGTGATCAACTTATAAGACACAGAGAAACTTTTTCATTACTGTTGAGAACTTTGTTGAATTCTTTCTTAATTATCTTATACAGTGGTCAGTATTAGGAAGACAATATGGGCTAAAATTCATTATGAGAAATATTTGAATATAATACTGTTGTTCCTTCTGCTGAAAACAGCTCCAATATAAGCAATATTTATTCATGTGCTTAACTTGAAAGCATACTAATAAATCAACAACTTCTGGGTATTACTGAGGTTGTTGATGTAAGGGCACTTGGCTGCTTTTCTAGACTGGCAGTGTTCTCAAATAATGGAAGGTTGTTTAATGCAACCACCTGTCCTTCCATGGGTATGTTTATAGGCCATTTTCTAATTTAACTGTCAATTGATATCATAGAATCATGGAGTACTGTGGGTTGGAAAGGACCTTAAATCTCATCTAGTTCTAACTCCCCTGCCAAGGCAGGGACGCCTTCCATTATACTGTGTTGTTCAAAGCCCCATCCAATCTGGCCTTGAACACTTGCAGAAATGGGGCATCCTCAACTTCTCTGGGAAACATATTCTAGTGCATCACCTTCCTCATAGTAAAGAATTTCTTCCTAATATCTAATCTAAATCTATCTTCTTCTAGTTTAAAGCCATTATCCCTGTATCACTCTTCAAAGTACACTGTGGAAAGAACCCCAGTGAAAGAGAAAAAGAACAAGGTCAAGTAAAACAGAAACAAACAAAAAATTAATAACAAGGGTAAGTAGCAGCAAGTCTGGATATTTAGAAACTCTTTGTTCAGATAAATAGCTAGGGTAGGATATTCATTGTCCAGTACATAGAATTATTCCAGACACATTTTTCAGCTTCTTGTCATGCACTTTTTTTATTTTTCCCACTAACACTCCATGCAAGAAGTTGTTTTATGGAAGTGCTCAAAGGCTTGAAAAACTCTAAGTAGAACAAAGAGAGTGAGTAAAACCCCTCTGTAAAGTTTTCTAAGTAATTTTATCCCCAAATTGCTTGGTTTGGCCCAAGTTCTCGGCCATCTATTTTCATCCTGAAAGCAGCTCATCTTCAATGCTGGTGGCGAAATTGTTACAAAGAGGAATTTGCTTAGTACGCTTAATGTTGAGAGCACCTAATGTTCTCACAAATGAATTTGGAAAACTTCCCAGATTGCACATCTGCCCCTTCAATGTGCAAATAATGGACTGGATGGAAGTTAATGCTTGCGGTCCTCTGCCTTCCCTTACCTAAGCTGTGTAGTACCTCTGGGTGACCTTTATCTTAAACACCCACTCACAGAATCCTGGCCACCAGCTTACAAAAGCAAAACATCTATCTGATATGCAAATGTGTGGATATGATAGTGCAAACCAAACTGGTTATGTGAGCACCATATGTCAGTGTTTGGAAAGAAGGCACCATTGGAAGAAAACTCTCACTATGATTAATTAGTGATATGAGAAGTTTTTTCTAGTTGCTGCTGTTCTTTTTCTTTCTGCTGTGTTAGTGCCTCTTATCTTGCCTTGATAATACAGAAACTTCTCCAAGAAACACTAAACATTATTTAAATCGAATAAAATTGGATCACAGAATCACAGCATTTACAGATGAACAGGATTCTCAGATAATCACCTTTCATTCCTGCTTTATGAGGCTGTTTCACAGAATGTGTTTTCTTGACCTCTCTTTACTTAACAGCATGACCCAAGAAGTTAGGCTTCTGCTATTTGCCTTCTGGGACAATCCCAAGGCACAATCTATTTCACTGTCAGAAAACATTTTCCTGATAATCAGCCCAAACATTCCAGATTTTCTATTTCTCTCATTAGCCTTTACAGCAGATATCAGATGAAATCACTTTTTTCATCTTTTGTATTTAAATTAAGGCATGAAAAATAATTAATTCAAAACAGATCTTTAGAGGACAAGTATATCCAATAACTCTTTTAGCTCCACCCAATTATCAAATCTATTAAACCTATAGCTGGTTACCCCTCACTTCCAACTGCAAATCAATTTTTCCACTTGCTGATCTCCTTTGCTGTCACGACTTACAACCAGTGAGGGTGAAAACCTGCATTCTGGAGGTCTGCATCAAGCAGGTATTTACTAATTCATTTTACATTTAAGTTAGAACAATTAGACCTGGGAGTGAAAGAGAACTACTAGGTTTAAAGATATATTAGTACCTGTGATATAAATTGGAGAGCTGAAAATTTGTGAGTGGCTTGAATCTGATGGCAAAAAAAATATTTCTTTTTAGCTACAAAAAAAATTGATCAAATTTTGTATCAAAATGAAACTTTCCTGGAAATTTCACAGCATCCACTTTGCAAACAGAAGAATCCATCAGATTATATCCTCCCCTAGCTATGTGTTACCACTTTAGTGGGTTGCTACCCTATTGGAAAAAATAGTGTAAGTAGAGCCTAATCCATTACACACAAAACCAGCCAGGTGTATAAACAGACAGCATGGCAAATTTGGAGAGCTCAAACAGTCCTCCCATCAGCAGATGGAAGGAGACAATTGTCTCTAACCAGCAAGCAATGCTCCAGGGCAAAAACTTCTTCAGCTATTCTACTTGGATCTAAAATAGGATTTGAATCTGAATTTGACCTTGATGTCTGCGTTCTCTATAGATGTTTCCTGAAGCTTAGGCATTGTGGCTTCATATGTTTTGTCCGTTTTATACATTATCCAGTTCAGACATTCATGCCCTGAACTGAGCTTTCACTATAACTGTAGGAGCTTTAATGGTATTACAGTAAATGACTTGAAAAATTGAGAGATGGTGCATTGTAACAGAATGCAGACATGGAATGATAAAAAGGAACCAGGCTCATGAAGGAAACCCCACATCTATAAACAGCTTCACCATGGTCAGTTAAGGAAAATCAGAGCTGGGCAAAACTGTTTTAAGTATTTTGCATTTGGGTATATTAAGTACTTGGTTTAAAAGTAATAGGCAGAGCAAAGAACAAGTGTGTAGCCTGTATAAAACGCAGAGTAAATTTGGACATGACATGGACTTGTATTAGAGCAGGGTGGCATTAGGATTGGTTGTTTGAGGCTTGCTGCAGACATGAGTACAGAGAAGAAAAGAAAGAGTCTAGAGGCATGGACATGCTGGAGGGACTATGATGTAATAGATTTTGTGGGAATGGAGGCTGGAAGGATTATACCTACTAGAAGTATTTCCCACTGAAACCTGCAAAGGAGATCAAGATATCTGAACAGTTTTATGCAGCTTAACATAAGCTAATTCTGTTCATGTGTTATGTCACCACCTTTAATGAAATGTGCTAAAGGAATAGTGATAACAACGTCTGTAGTGCCATGCATGAAGAAAATAATTTTGATTTCTGCCCAGGACATAGGTGAATGCAGTCCCTAAAAAGCAAAGCACAGCATAATATAGTCAGAGAGCCTGATTCCTAAATGAATCCTGATATTAGTCTCTCAAAACCAAGAAGCCATTCAGATATGCAACCAAATTTAAGAATGAGCACCCAGCTTTGAGTATCTTCATCCCTAATACAATCAAAATAAATGTTAAAATATGTAAGCACAATAAAAACTTACTTTCAAAGGAAATGGTTACCTAATGCACATTTACAGTTTCCACAAACTCTCCCTGAGCAGTTTATAAGCTGAATATATTCTGTCTAGCTACTCTATTCAGTACAAATCAAGTAGCAGATGGACACATTTTTATTTGTACATGCCAAAATGGATGCCCTAGTATTTCCGACTTTCATTCCAGGAAAAAAATGTTTAAAATATTTTACCTGAGCATTAAGTTCAACTAATGGCATGTGTCATCTTGTTTTGTATGGAAGGTAAAAATGGCAAAATACATAGGGCACTGAAGGGAGGGGGAAGATGGATTTTGGTTTCTAGTATGATCTCCATTAAACTGTTTGCAATAATTGTCAGTCTTTAGTCTCTAGTCTCTGGCCTACACCCATTCCTTTTTGAAAGTAAGAAATATATATATTGTGTGATATAAACCTAGTATTGTTAAAATGGATCACTAGTCACAACCCCAGGACATTGAATATTGACTGGCAACAATATTGGGAAGTACTAGTAGATTTTCCTTTTATCAAAAAAAATTTGAAAACTACAAAATCATTTTCATGGTAAGCACTAAGCATAATTCACTTCTGAAATATTTCACTGCAAGCAAACCCAGTGGCAGAAAAAGTCAAAGTAAGATGAATAAATAAAGATGTTTTTCTCTTACCTTCTAATTTTCTCCCAGGCCAATTTGTTCCTATGGGATTTTTGATCGTGCTGTTCTTAGCAAAATCTATCATACCTGAAGGAAAAAAACATAGCCAGATGTTTGCCAGTAGACTTTGAAAATACCTACAACCAGTTTTTATCTTAAGTTTATTCTACTAGTTTGACTGTGTATTTCAATTCAGTGCCTGGCATTGAATTTTTATTTTCATCTAACAGCCCGAAAACTGCTCCCTCTTCTCTGTTTAAGTCCTCTCAGATAAGGTATTAAAGCAGAATTCAATTTACATTTGCTAAGCAGAGTGTTGTTACTAGTGAATGGTATATCTAATTGTACTTATAAACCAAAACATCAATTATAATAACTGCTGCTAGCTTGAATTCAGAGATATACATGCACTAATGTAAGACAGAAGCAGTTATGACTAATTACTCAGTCATTATTGCATAGACAGCAATTTTTTTCACAGTATAATCTCTAAATTTAAAAATCTAATCTTTAAAAAAAATCTAGAGATTTAAAAAAAAAAATTTCATGCAAATCTGGATAATTTGGAAAAGTAAAGATATCTGAACTGAGAAACTTCTGCATAGATGGGATCAATCTACCTATCTACATGTATAGAGATAAATACAAGCACATAAATATTGATAAATCATATCACAAATGTATTAAAATGTGAAATATTTTGCAAGCTTTTCCTAGGAATAAGGCACTTTTACATGTCACACTAAAATATGAACCAAAACAAGATTATAGCCATAACCAGAATATATATTGAACGACCCTGTGCAATCAGATGGATGCCCATTGGGATGCACATGAACACATGTCTGAATGATAGAGATTTATACACCTGGGCATAAAGTCTAAGTATCAAAAGAAGAAAAATAAGGCAGTATTTGCAGGGAGTTTTCATGTCAGCCATTTTGTGAGCCATAGGTAGTTTATCAGCTACAATTTGACCTTTTCTTAAACATATTATAAGGCTTACTTATATTTAGAAATGTTATCTGTAAGTGTCCTCATAAAGTAGCTTCTGTAGCTACTAATAACACTTCAAAGTGTTTCTGAACGATCCTTCCCTCTCAGACTTACAAATGGTTGGAAATAACATCCAGCCCAGTTATATCCTTTAGCTACTAAGATAACATAAATACTATAATATAAATAAATAAATAAGTCCTCATCTTTATAAACAAATAAGCAGAAGAAAAATATATAAAGTATACAGTTTCTACCAATGAAGTACCAAGTTCTGTGTCAAGATGTTTGCAATAAAAGTATTTGAAGGCTCAGTCCTTTTATAAACCATTTTTTTTGTTATTTGTTGTTATATACCTACCAAAGTAATTTCCCCACTGAAAAAAAAATGTCAGCGTTATCCAGACTTTTCACGAGGGTCTCCATGAAAGCATTATTTGAATTTCTAATTTTAGTTCACTCTTCATTTTGGCTCTTCCTTCCCTGCAAAATGCCATTTTGATCCATTTAATTATATATAAAAAAAAATCCTAAACTGTTCCATACAAAATCATAAAGTAACATCATTTAAATATAAAATGATTTTCTTAAAACTTTGAAGAGGCTTGTCTAACTGGAACAACTTAATTTATAAATTTGGTAATATTTTGCTACTCTTTATCTTTTCTGGATTTCTTTTTCATGGTAGTACTCAAATATATCCCTTTCATTCTTGCATGCTTCCAATCTCAGGCATGCTGACGGCACTCAACAACTAGTTCATAATATTGGCTCCTAAAGAAGCTGCTATTCAGTCCAACGGTGCATGCAGGCCATCATTGTGGCTCATGAGTAACAGACTTCTAGTCAAACGGAAATGTTGTAGAGTTAGCTTTATCACTACCTCCTATAATCAACACATTTCTATGCCAGACAGGAGTCTTATTTGACAAGAGTTTCAAATGTGTCATACACCTGGTATCAACACTAATTGTCTTAAGAGCGAGCTCTTGTTTTCATATTGAGCCTGTCACTGTCTCTGATGGGTTGCCTTCCTTAGCTGCAGATCTTCAGAATCACTATTCGTTTTGCTATCTGTCTTAAAGGCTCCATTGCACTTACATCTCATAATAAAAATTCTTTATGTAAGCACTCATCATGCTGACTTGGCACTATAACAAACCTACCCCAAAGCCAGTCCAAAGACTTAAATATGCCTCCAAGCCAGTTGCAAGAGTGTAGAATAGTGATTTCCTTTTGCTGCCGTGGTATCCATTACTTCCCCTAGCTACAGCTAGTTTGGGAACAAGGGAAGAGTCATTCTGTCTTACAGCTTTCTTTTATAAATAGGATAAGTGACAACAAAATTTCTAATTGAAAATACAGACCATTTGTCAAAAAACAATTAAAAAAAAAAAAAAGTGGCAATAGATGTGCTAGGATGTTGGAATGTTTATATGATACTTGCAAAAAAAACTTATTTGCAGAAGCCATAATGTTTCTTCTTCAGCAGCCACATACCCAGAGCATTTTATGGGCAATTATCATGAAATAATGCACCAAAATTGACCAACTGTTTGAAATATCCTTAGACACAGTTTTACTATTTAAGTTAATTCATTAAGAATCTTTTGATAAGTTGATTTCTAAACCATAGCTCTGTAATTAGTTTATAATTATTAATAGAGAATCTATTAGGACAAAATGTGTTTCTTAATTATTTTTTTAAATTACATTTCCAATCTTTGGAAATATTTATTTCAAATCTCCACTACTGGAACCAACCTTGTTGTGAACTTGCAGCCTTATGAGGCTTTTGGCAACTCAGAAACCTAGCTATTAAATTTTGCGCATCATTACATTTTTCTCTTTTCCAACTTTCACTTAATTATAGCCCATTAAACCAATTCCCAGTAAATGTATAAGACTGACAGTCGTATGCAGTGCATTTCTTTATTTATCATCATTGACAGCATGTTGGAACACAGAATGAATTCCTTTATATATTTATTTGTCATACTGCTTACTGTAGAAATTTCAAAAAATCCCTAAGAGAGTTTTACAGTCGCAATGTTTGGCAGTAACACTTAATCCACATTTGCCAAGTCATCCATATTTGATGAGGGTTTTCTTCAGTCTCAAAGTATTTTTCTTCTCCCTTTTTTCACCTTTCTACCCCCCATCTTTCTAACATAAAAAGAACTCCAGATTCATTTTAATGTTTCTTTTTCAGAAATCTCTCAGATCACTGAGCTTGGGAGCTATGGTTCACTGCCAGAACTACAACCCTTACTATGGTTTTAGTCAAGATGAAAAAGAAATGAGGGAGAAACAGAAATGTAAGAACAAGATACGAAAAAGAAATCCCATTTGCCACGCCTATTAGTATACACGAGAGAGACTTTAAAAATTCTATTCTCTTTAATGTTCTAGTAATTCTCAGCAAACATTTTACACACACCCCTCCCTTCTAAATTTCATTGTAACCCCAGAGACAATGCAGAGAGCCTTATCCTAGGAACTTACCGGGAGGATACTGAATCACACAAACAGCACTAAATCCATCAAGAAGCACAGACTCTTGCCGTCACCACACAGAAACAATAGAGAGGTTCCTATTTTTGTGGGTAATGCACTCATCAACACGAGGGAATTCAAATCTATGCACCCTATTTCTTGGGGGAAAGTGGGTCTATACGGGTGAGCTAGAGAGTACTCTGAACAGAAGTGCTTTTCTTCATCCTATTTAAGTGGTACAGGACACCATTAGCACATGAACTATCATATCAGAGTAATCATCTTTATCTTTAGTAATTAAGTATTCAAGGACTAACCAGGGCAAGCTATTTGAGCTGGAATTCCAGCTACCACACCTTACTAAGCTTCTGAAATGAGACATTGGTAAGATAAACCGCAGAAATAGTGGTTGATAGAAACCTACTCCTGCAATAGTGAACTAAGTCTATTTATTTATTTATTTATTGACAAGCTCATCCTATTTCAATTTCTCAGTCAAAACCCGTTTATATCTACAGGAATATATGAGAAAGATCAAAGATTTGAACCCAAGTTAAAGAAAGTTTCTGAATAGTTGTTTAATTCTGAGCAAATTAGTACTCCTGAAGATTATTGTAAAGTTACTACATACTAAAATGTGGCTGACACAACATACACCTTATTTGCTTTGGAAATCAGATTCCTTGATTTTAAGAGACAAAAGAAAATCTTTATTTGATCTTATTTCTATTAACTCATCTACTGTAGCATCCAACAGGCGCAGTTAACAGGACTTTCTTCCAACTTGACTATCATCAGCGGGACAGATCTGTGAGCCTAGATCACCACTGTAGACCCAGTTTGTGCGACAGCACTTATTGTACACGAGGTAAACAGTGTATGAAGATGATGGAATAGCATATAATTCTCCAGGACCATCTTTGTAATTATATATGTTTGCTATGTACTAATAAACAAAGACAAAAGACTAGTTTAAACCTTCAGCTCCAATTTCTCATCATATTAAATACATCAGGATCAGTGGAAAAGGGGATTATTTTTTTTTTTTTTTAATGTACCAAGCGTGGTAGACTGTTGAGAGAATGTGCATCTAAACCTCACAGAGGTCTAGTCTAAAGACTTTTGCAGAGCAGTGATTCAGTTAATGATGCAGAATATATGAAGAAAAAAATGACACATTTTAATGGAACAGTAATGGCCTCATTGCATAATATGAAGATATCTCTATGGTACAGAATAAGTGGAACCAGTCACCTGAGTCACAGCTCATTGGCACAGTGGCTGATGAGCATGAATCGTAGGGGAACTGGGGAAGGGAAGTTAAATTAAAAAATTAACAGGAAATACAGTGCTTGAGGTTTTTGTCTTCTAAAATTAACAGCTCACTGGACTAGAAAGCCAGTCCTTCAACACTGATGGTTACATTTCTGTTGCAGCAAATGGGGCTACTTAAAGTGACTCAAAGCCAGAATTCCCAGAAAGCAGATCCCAAACAAGACTGATAGCATTTCAATAACTCAAAGAACGGCGGTATTAGATGGTGTTGGACAGTGCTGGATCATCTTTTTCACCGAGTGGTGGGTGGTGCTCCAAACAGTTGTTTAAGGCTACTGCAATTTCTTATATTGTCTAATGAGAATGGAGATACTTTATATAACAGATGATGTCAAAAGATGCTTTACATTGTCTTGCATTTCACATTCTTTCCTGTCCTTTTCTTTTTTAAAATCTATTGTTCTCTCATACAGGAAACAACTTGTCTCTATTTTAAATAACTCCTCAGGAGAACATTTGAGAGGAGATTGCTTAATTGGTGTTTCCTGCTGTTGTTTGCTTTCTTCTAAATATGGCGTTATTAAACTCCTGCTTTCCTCACTTGTAAGCTGTAGTTGAATTAACCACTCAACATTTACATTTAGTCTCAAATATACCTATATATCACTATTCATAAAATTCTCAAACAATTAAGATGGTTGATCTTTTTCAGTGCTGGGTTTTTTTTCATATAATATCTTTATGAAAAATAATTATAGTCCACGTATTTGAAATTGGGAATAAAAATCCTCATGAAAATTAAAAAAACCATTTCTTTCATTACTACAAACTCAATGTTACATAATAGAACATAAATCAATAAACTTCAATGTACATTACTGCACATTTTGAGAAAAAAACAAATCTAAATATTTCATCCTGGTGATGTCCATTCCATTGTTTCATATATACATGAGAAACCATGACACCCAGCACTTTATTTTACAATAACACATTATAATAGTCTCATAATGATTAGCCAACAAACACGAAAAAATGAACATGAGCCAGAAGTGTGCACTTGCAGCCCAGAAAGCCAACCGTATCCTGGGCTGCATCAAAAGGAGAGTGACCAGCAGGTCGAAGGAGGTGATCCTGCCCCTCTACTCTGTTCTCCTGAGACCTCCCTTGGAGTATTGTGTGCAGTTCTGGTGTCCTTGACATAAAAAGGACATGGAACGGTTGGAACAAGTCCAGAGGAGGCCCACGAGGATGATCATGGGACTGGAGCACCTCCCATATGAAGATAGGCTGAGAAAGTTAGGGAGGTTCAGCCTGGAGAAGAGAAGGCTGCGTGGAGACCTCATAGCAGCCTTTCAGTATCTGAAGGGGGCCTATAGGGATG
>JANRGW010006743.1:0-28798 GCA_024733675.1 Psilopsiagon aymara | reverse complement strand
CTTACCCTGCCGCCTGCCTGCTCTCGGGGCTGTTAGGGAGCGCTGCCTGCTGAAGAGGGGGTGCCAACCTTCATAGAACCCCCGTCCATCTCGGCTGACCGCTGCTCCCTTGGCTTTTGCTCTCTGATACTGGCCCTCACTCCACTTGTCTCTGGTGTCCCCTCGTGCGTTCTTCAGTGTGGCACTGCCTGGCTGTTAGCCACTCTTTGCTTCCCACTGTGTGTTCCCTCTCCCTTTGTATGGTCACCAGTTCTGTCCTTCATCTGCTGCTGGCTGCCTGCTTGCCTCTGTACGTGCAGAAAGGTAATGAGCTGCTATCAGTGAGGACCTCCCTGCCCCTTTCCAAACAGTTGGTGTGTATGAACTCTTAGATACTCCAGAAACAGTTTGGCACTCCGGTGAGTCTGTTGCGAAGGCATTTCAAGAGCCAAGACTTCTCTGCGAGCTAAGACAGGTGGCAATATCTGCCAAGACTTAGTTGCACCCTGTGTTGTGTCAGAGGAGTCGGGCCAGTGTGGTGTCTGATTTCTGAACTTGGCTTAGCTTCTCAGTTCTGACCCTGAATACTGGTGGTGTGTTTTCAGCTGTCGCAAACAGCCCCGAGTGTCCAGCTTTGATAGCGTCAGAGGCAAAAGTTGCAGTGCTCATGTGGGAAGTTGATAGCATCTGAGCTCTTCAGAGGACTATAGGTTGTTATGTGTTTCATAAACATCAGTATTAGCTTCTGTTTTAAGAGAGCTATTGTTTAATGCTATTATTGTAGTAAGTTACCTGAAATATGAAAAGTTACTGTGCCCCTTTTGGTTTTGTTGTGAAGACTTAATATTTTCTTCAGAGTGTTTAGAAGGAGGTGTTTGCAAGTTGTTTTGGCTGTTTTCAGAAAGTTGTGATTGGTTTGTATCCGAACACAAATTGCACAGTACTCTGTGAGGTTTATGACTCAGGGTCTTCTTAATATCTTTCTTTTCTGGAGAAACCAATCCTATTATCGACAGTTACTCTGAAAATGGTCAACTCAGCCCAGATGGCTTTTGGAACCTGTTACAACTAGAATGGCTGGAAAGGCGTGTGCTGTTAAAACAGTTGAAGTCACTGCCAGTCTAACAACTCCTTAGCTGGTGAAAACTGAAGTTATAATAGCATTCGGAGTGGATTTTATTTTTAGCTTTTTTTTTCTTCCATGCTCTATCTCTCAGTGGCACAATGTATAAAATGTGAAACCTTGGCAGGCTGCAAGACCGGAGCAGAGGATTTCAAGGACTATTTTTTAAACAAAACCCTAAGATATTTTTCTTCCCAACGCCTTACATCTGTGTCTGACTTAATCAAAATACATTACAGTTGGAGTATTTGGGGGAAGCAGGAAAGTTAAACCTAGTGGAGAATGTCAGAGTTTTCTTGTGGAGCTAACCTCTTAAGCAAAGTGTAAGAGACTTCAGCCTCTGGGACAGTCCTTAAGAAGATGCTTTGGAAAAGCAAACTGAGGAAACTGAAATCATTCTGCCTACAGGATGCAGTTATTTATGGGACCCTGAAGATCATCTCTTGTGTGTTGCAGTGAGGTGGTCCTCTAATGAGGAATACTCTCTAGTAGTGTTTCAGGAAGTGTGGTTTAATGCTGTTTTGATAGATTTGATTTCAAGATACTGTGTGGAAGAAGGGGAGGGGAAGCAACCTGGGGAGTCCCTGGTTTATTTACTGATGTAGGCTGCTCAAGAGTAAGGGCAACTTTGTGGTCATTTTAAGGCAATCTTAACAGCCACCCCCCACTCTCTTCTCCCAGCTGACACTAATAACCATGTGACAGCTCAAATGATAACAATAATAATGCCAAATCAGTGAGCTGATCTGGTTGACTGTACAGCTCCACAGTCCCTAGTTGGCACAAGAAAAAGTCTGTGTGGGCAAGGCTGTGTGACAGGTGACAGCAGCCTACAGCTGGATTGACTTAGGCAGACTGCAGATGTCTAAATAAAAAGGTCAGTTTCCTGGCCTGTAGGTTGTTCACAATGTCACGAATCCATACGTACCATTACGAATTGCTGGTGTTTTAAGTTACTTGGCTATTGACACTTCCTGGATGCTGGTGATATTTCCCTGCTGGAGCGAGGTGTGCCACCTTTGCATTCCTAATCTGATACCATCTCAACAGCTGCCCAAGCAGAAGTTGGTTCTTCTGAGAACTCCTAGTGGCATGTACCAGTTTGAGGTGCACACATACTGTGAGGCATGGGGGGAGCTCATTCAGGCAGTGAAACCGTGTATTAGAGGCCAAGCACAGGCAGATACTGGCAAGCATCAAGTGTGTCAGTGCTGGCTGGCCTGTGGTGCTTCCTCCAGCCTGCTGTTGTGCACTGAGTTGTCCAGTTCTGCAAGGTGAGCTAATGAGGTCTGGGATAAACCAGCTTCCGGCTTTCACTGGTGAGTCTGTGGCAGTTAAAAGCCAAATGCCTTTTACAGGTCCTTATGCCATCTCAGTGTTTTCTGCCTCTAATTTTTGGATGTTAAAAATGTAACTCATCTTTCTTGCAAAGCTGAAAAAAAGATTCTGGTATATGCCATGAATGTCTGTAAACTACATGTTTATTGATATTGAATATGCCAAAGTCTTGCAAGTAATAGTGATCTAAGCTTAGATTTATGTCTTTTTCTAAAATTGGCATGTTTTCCAAGATAAAGTTTTTAAACTTTCTTAAGTTTGGGAAGTTCTGTGTATTTTTTCTTTTCCTGCAGTAGAAGCATGTATGGATGGAGACCTGCTAAAGGAGGGTTAGGTTAGTAACAGTGCATGCTGGCATAGTAGCACTGAGACATCTTGGCACTTTCTGAGAGATGGTAAATAAGGACTATAATAATTTAAAGAATTTAATGGAAATTATTTTCCCCATTAGAATTGAAACAACAAAAAAAAAGCCAACAAAAAGTAGTGCTAGGATATATGTAGTGGGAGCACAGCAATAATTACCAGTTCATTTCTTTGTTAGAATATGAGCATACTTGTTTGCAAGCAGTCTGAGTAAACGAGTATTTGTGATTTATTTAGAATGGTTTTTAGAACTCTCCATGGTTTTTGTAATGGAATTACCTGCTTATTGACTAATCAATCATGTTTGCCTTTTTATTATGTGTCAAAACTGAGCTCTCTTTAGTGTGTGATGGAATTTACATTTCTTGACAGCTGTATTTAGTCTGAATGCTAATGTATTTTTGACTGCTTTTTAAAACTCTTTGGTAGTGCAGACCTTCTAAAGGTGGAACAAATTTCTTAAGCTTTTTTACACAATCAGAAATGCAAATAACCTCCTTAAACATAGTGATTCCCCTCCTCTGCAGACTCTTTGAAATAAGTAGGAAGCCCATATTAGAATATTTATTTTACCTGCCCACATAATAGAGCAAAAGAAATTTTACAACAGATGTGATGTTATGCTGGGAAATGTAAATCAGGTGACAGATTTTGGTCACGACTCTGGGATACTATCAGCCTGCTTTGCATAGATCCAAAGAAGTGCACCATGACACTAAAGTCAAACAATCTTATGAGCTTTGATGAACTTACGCTTCTGTGGGAAGCCCATTGAAGTGCATAGGCGTCCACACAGACATGAAAGTGGCTCACAACTGGAGCAGTTTGTAGAACTGGAGACTTAAAGTGCATTTTTTTTCCTATCTAAATGAGGATTACGAAGAGACCTGTGCGTTCCTTGGCTGCCTCAGTGGAGCCCAGCTCACTAGGCTGTCGTCTAAAAAACAAAGGCATGAAAAAGAAGATACTTGCTCAATTATAAACAATCTCATAACCTGAATTCACTTTTTCCTTTACCAGTAAAACTTGTTCATTAGGGCCCACTCTACAGATTCTTTGTGAAAAGTGAATCCTCGAGACCTTTTATTGTAGTGGGTAAAAATGGGGTGAAATATTACTAGAAAAAAATCAGATGGGTCTTGGCTTCTGTGCAAGTCTATTTAAAAAAGAAAAGAAATGCAGAAAGTGTTGCAGTCCTGCCAGTTGGCTGTGTGCTTCAAAGGAGCTGAAGAATTCCGCCTTTGCTGCTTTATTGTGTTTTAATAATCATAGAACCATAGAATAGCTTGGGTTGGAAGAGACCTTCAAAGCTCATTTAGCCCTTGCAGTGAGCAGGGACATCTTCATCTAGATCAGATTGCCCAGAAACACATCCAGCCTGGCCTTGGATCTCTCCAGGAATGGCACATCTGCCTCCTCTCTGGCAAATCTGTTCTAGTGGTTTGTACAAAAAGAACAATCTGTAAAGTAAATTCAGTTCACACATAATGATACAAGAGTTCATGCAAACATTATTGTACTATGCAATAGTGCGTATGTAGTTAAATGAGTTCCGTCAGAACAGATGACCACTATCATGTCTCAGTTCTAAAGTAACAACGAAGATTGATTCTGTTACTGTCATCAAACACAGTACCACTTCACAGTGCTGATGAGCCTGTGTGCTAATCACTATTTCACAATTTAGTAGAGGTATCTGTTTGGACTGATGTTACAGAATGGGACGAATAAGAAACATTTGTTTCTTATCTGTGTTGTTTTCACCTTCCATTTGGTTGCCTTAGTCTACCTTTTATCCTTTTGTATGGCTTGTGTTTCTCTTTGCTAAAATAACCTTTATTTTCCTGTTGTGTGCTTCTTCCTTCCTCTCTGTGCTCTGTCATTCCCACCTGCTATTGTTTTTCCTCTCCACCTTCCTGCTTTTGTATTCCTTTGCATTTACAAAATCAAAAGTGTCTGTAAAATGAGAACTTCCCATTGTCTGAGTACTCTTTATGAATAAACAGAAAGCAATGGTAAACACTGCTTCCCAGCCTATGTTTACCATTTTTGAGACTGACTGAAGAGGGACCTCTGACCAAGGGGGGACTTGCTGTTACAGCAAAGCCCATCTAATAGCTGGCTTTGCTGAAAAGCAGCTTTACCCATCCTGCCAACCATCCAGTGTTGTCACCGGTTTTGTCCCAGTGTTTATCTGACCTGTGGTGACCTGGAGCAGGGAGCTTACTTGGTTGACAACCAGCTTTGCTAAAAAAGCAGTTAGTTTGGGGCCATTATAATTTCCTGAGCATGGTACCAGAGGATTAAACAGCAGTGGAAGGGTGGGAATGAAACATTGCCCTTGTTGTAGTTCATTTTGAGGCTCTAAAAGTAGCACGCTTTGCAGTGAGAGACATTACAGTTTTCAGTAATATTCAGATATTTTTCTTTAATATGTTTTCAGTACTTCTTTTAATTTGTTTTCTTGTTAGAAGATGGCGAATGAATGTGCTCTGTTATGTGAAATATTTCTGTATTTCATGATTTTGCTCGCCAATTGTTCTGTTTTACAAAAAGCTTTACTTTTGTGCAGGTCTTTAATGATAAAGTCCCCTCCCCCCCTTTTTTTGACTACCAGCTGTGAGTATTTTTTTGTTTTCCAACATGCTGTCTGAAGTACTGTCAGAACCAAGATGTGATTTCTTCTAATTGTGTAAATTATCCTTGAAACTGCCTGAGACTTACATACAAAGCTTTTGCATCAAGGTAATTATTAAGTGATCAGGACCCATCCAAAATCCAAGCTGTAGCCTGCTTAAGGGGGGGTGATAGCAATATTGGCAGTTAATATCATCATGCACTCTGACTATTCTGATTAGAGCATTGTTTAGCTGAACTTTAATTTCCTATACAAAGAGGTACAAAGTTAGAGCCGAGAGATCACTTGGCTAGAGCAGGTGAAGGAATTGAAGCAGGTCTGTACAATGTGTGGCTGTCATTGCCATAACAGTTGTCTTCAGCTTGATTTCAAATCTTGTGGAAGAGTTTGGAGAAGAGACTTTGAGTGTTACAGTTTATATGCATATTCCACTAGACAGGGAAACAAATTTAGGCAAGAGGATTCTGACAGCCCTAGATTTTTGAGGTACACAAGGAAGGATCAATCACAGGGAAGTGTTACTGTGATTAATTGTGATGGGAAGAGAGATCAGTACAGAGAGGTAAGTAAGTGATGTTAATCAGCAGCAAAAGAGCTGTTTTGAGTGCTGGAAAAGGGTCAGAAACCTGGTGTGTTTAGGAAGGTTTTACTGGGAGTTGTGTGCAGCTTTTCCAACAGGACTTGAAAGCGGGGAGAGTCACTGCAGATGGTGGCTGCTGCCCAGGGATGCTGAACAGATTAGTGACAGCAGCTAAAATCTAGAAAAGATGGTGGATTCTCCTTCTTTAAGCTGCTGGTCTGATTTATTTTACTGGTGGGTTTTTTTTCTGCACCTTTGAAAGCATCTTCCTTCATCTAGGGCAGTCTGTGGTTTTCAGGCTACTAATTATAAGGCAGCAGCAGTTTAACCATAATGATGAAAGTGCAGTACTGTGGGTTGCCTTCCAACTAAAGCTGAGCTTCATCAGAGACCAACTGGGATATGCTGACTAGAATATACCTTTTATATGTGGGAATTAGATGAGTCTTCAGACTTCAACTGCCAGTTAGGGACCAATTAAGCAATTTCACATATATCCATTTCACTACGTTGCTTCTGGTGAGGCATGTGCAGATTACTCAAGGTACATTGCGATGCTGTGTTTAAAAAACAGTCATTGCTTTTGTGCGGATCTTGGGTATAGACAAGTCTCAATGTCAGGGATGTGAAACTAATATAAAATTCATTTTATGAATTTTTGAGTCTAGCCAAGGTTACTCAGGGGGAAAATGCATTTGCACATGTCAGTGTAAGACATTAGGGGTGTTTTGGCATTAAACTGTTCTCCTAAAAAAGAACATGTATAGTTATGGCAAAATGCCAACAAAATAACCGTAATTGTTGGCAAAGTAATTCTCTGTAGTTTAGATATTGGTTACCAAGAAGCAGTTTGGAATGTATACAAGTCTCACCTATTCATTCATATCTTCAGCTTATTTCAGCTGGCTGTAGATGAGGAAGGGAGGGCTTTGAAACATGCTTCACTCCCTTTTCTCTTGCCAGTCACTCCATTTTGGGACAGTAGTTGAAGTGCTTTACGTAGTCCCTGGTGTTTTATTTGTGTGAATCCAAAACACAGCAGATATGTGCTGTGAACACCCTCAGCAAAACAGCTGAGCTATCTGTTAAATTTGTCCATCAGTGAATCACAGTCGAGCTTGGGAAGGTCTGTCAGAGGTGAGTGGCTCCTCTTTTCAGAGTTTCAAAGACTTTGGAGTTGTGGGGGTTGATTTTTGCATTCTTTCTCTTTACTTTTGTGTCTTGTGAGGATTGAAGATGGTGTTTTGGTGTTTTCCAGTAAGGTGTTGCTTGTTCTGAATTGCCTACCAAGTACTTAGCAGCAAGGTCTGCTGTTACTTTATCCAGCTCTGGCATCATCAGTTGTTTTGTTAGAACATATCTTATATTTGGTCTCTCAAAACCAAACTTCCGGTTGTTATTTCTCTGCTGGGTGGTTCAGACAGTGTGGAAAACATGGTTGATGAATGAGTTCCTTAGAATGAGACCTATGCTTGGGCTCAGCTTACATTCATAGATTTATTTTTACATGATTTTGCCTTGGAATAATCTTGCATTGCTGGTTTTAGACACTTTGAAGGGTTGTTGAGAAATCACCAGAATCACTCTCAGTAGTTTGCTTTCTTGTCTCAGAGTAAACGTTTTCTTCCTACATCACCTTTCAGATATCTATTTTGCAAACTAAATCCCACTGAAAACTGTATCTTTTAAGCTTCTTGAAGAACACTGAAGACTCATGTCTGGAGCCAATTCTAACATTTTTTTTTCTTGTTCAGAACATCTGTGGCATCTGTTGTCTTTTGGGTGCTGATTTTCCTTTGGACTCTATATTGCTAAGTTCTCACCTACCTACTTCGCACATTTTACAGCTGTTGGGACTACCACAATTTCCTGCTTCTGAGGCATTTGAAAGGAGTACTTGTACTGTTAAAGTCTCCTTGCCCCAAAGTGGTGATGAATTTGTTTTTTCATTATGCTCCAGATTAAGACATCTAAATTCTACAAATAGAATAATAAATCCACTGAAGTGTTTAATACTCCTGAAGTATAGCTGAAGCTTTTCAGAGTTTATGACTCTTAGTATTGTTTTTAGACTTGAGCAAAACTGGGGTTTTCTTGCTTTTTGATGAGCAAATGATGCTTTTGTATATGCAGTGAGACAGCTGGGTTATGCTGCTAAACACTCTTAGATCAACCTAAATACCTGTGTCCATGCCCAAAGGATACAGTTCTGTAAATGTCATTCTTTTGTCACAGGTTTTCTAATTTCTGCTATTAGGAGATTTTATTATTACAGCTGGAACATGCAGAAATAATTTAGCTGCATCTCTGTATCTTTAGCAAAGACCTTGTCAGTGCATTTGTTTCTGTGCTTGTACTCCCGTTTTAGGTTGTACTCAATTGTTTTGAGTTGCTTAATGTTTGTTTGCTTTCTCAGGAATACTGTCCCAGACACAATTCAGATGGTTTCCGGAATATTTTTACTGATGCTAAAGCCCTCTCTAATTCCACTTCAAAGAGCCAGTGAAGCCTCCTTGTGTGTTTGGGGGAAGCACTGGATTTTTATTGAGTGTCTTAGTGAAAAGAAAGAGGGTTAACATGCAATACCAGTTCAACTGCAGGTGCTTGGGTGGACAGTGTTGCTGTTTAAGGTTTATCTTAGTGGAATCCTGAGCTTGTTTCAGAGGTGGAATATTCAGAGTTTTAACTTCTCATAGTTTTGAGGGGAACATAGCAAGAGTGACATGCAGCAGTGTTTTTTTCTTAGCTGCTGGTGTGTGTGGAGTGAACAACAGTATTATGTAAATAAATGTATGCACTTGATTTGATATGGTTTAACTATTTCTTTTTATCTTTTTCCTCCTCCAGCTGGTAACTGTGATCTCAGATACAACTCCTTCGTGTGTGAGGGTCAGAGAATGAGTAAGAGCCTGTTAATAGAGGACGGTGGGAGTTGTAAAGAAGGAAAGACAGGAATAGAGCCTGCATGAACATTTTCCTCTTCAGCTTTGGCAGTTTTGTGAAGTGGAGCAAAGGATAAAGATGTTGGTCCTGGCATTTCCTCTGGGCAGTTCTGATAGATTGAGCTGGATGGTAGTAAATAGTTGGGAAGATGTGTTTCCCGGGTGGTGAACCCTCACAGTCTGAGAGAGGGTCTGAGATTCTGTGAAAGGGTATGATGCAGTATCTATAAATTAACTGACGAGGAGCATCATGTCCCTGTGGCTGAACACGAGTGTATGCATTTACTGTGGAAGAATCCTTCCCAGTGTAACTGTCTAGGGTGGAGAAAAGCAGAGATTCACTTTAGTGGCTTGCTGTGCTCATGGGAGAATGTAAGTTTCTAGAATTGTTCATGCTGAATATTCAAAATGCAGTTTGAATGTATTGGGTGGGGCAGTGTAGACTCTAAGGGAGTTACCTGCTATAGGTGTTACCTTCGGTTTTGTCAGTGGCCCTAGGAATGTACCAGGCAAAATGTAGCTGGTACAGAATGTTCTAAAGCTTTCTTCCTTTTTTTTTTCCCTGACCTCTACTCCAGAGGGAAGCTTCTGAGCAGAAAGATGAGGCATGGATGCACAACGGTGGTGTGCTGTTCTGCACTGGCTGCTTCACTGATAATGTAGTGAGCTTGAGGTTTCTTCATGCTGGCTTTCAAAACAGTGTTCCTTGCACACGAGTGTTCCTGGTATATGTGTGAAGAGTTAGCAGTGAGCGTAAGCACCATGCCTGGTGCATAGCAGATAGCTTGTACAGTCTGAGAAAATCAATTCCAAGTTATTTCTGTAGCATGCCTCTACAGCTCTCTGCCTGAGTTTTTCCTCTTGTGTGTATATGTAGTTATGTTTTATTTTATTTTTAAGGATTGGACCTATCCCATGAGGAGAGAGATGCAGGTACGACACGCTTTCATTTACCGTTTCAGTAACAAAACATGTTGCGTTCAGTAAGTAAACAAAAATGCCCTATAATGGGGCAGGTACCAAAATTAGTCTTGAGGGGTAAAGTGTTAAGCAGCACCATGCAAGAGATGAAGATTGCTAGCTCGGAGTGCAGCTGGGCTTGGATCTCTGCTGTACAAATACTTAACAAAAAATGTAGTAATTTTGTCCTTCAGAATCCCCCAAATACTGCATTTTTAACTTTGTGAATGTTCTTAGGAGATGACTGCTAAAAATATATTTGCTTTGCTTTTCAACTTAAATTTGCTTGGAAGTAAGTGTTCTCAAATAGGATGAGCAATTAAAATGTTCCTACCATGGTGTCAGCTGAATCTTTGCAAAAGTAAGTTCTACAGACCTACATGTCTTTATTGGTGGGGTGATAAGCATTTAAAAATGTATATTTTCCTACTACTAGGACAAAGCTAGCAGACTTACCATGTGTGTGTGATTTACCATGTGTGCATTGTTTACCATGAGAGCAATTTGAAATTAATTGCAAGACACAATTACATACAAACTTTAAGTTCCCTTCATTTGATCTGAATCTGGTTAAGGTACAGTAATCAAACTGGAACTTCATCCAGATAAAGGACTTGATTCCTGTTCCAAAACAAGATCTACTGCAGAAAGATCATGTTTCTTTTGTTTTGCCAAGCTGAGTTTTTTCACCTTACTCTGTTATAAATGACACTTGATAACACATCTCACTAATGTGTAAATCTCTTTTCCATGGCCATAGTCTGAGTTGAGTGTAGTGTATTATTTCAGATAATTTTGACTTCATATTAAATGTCTGTGTTCTTCTGCCTCCTAGGAAATTTTACCTGGGTTATTTTTAGGCCCATATTCTTCAGCTATGAAAAGCAAGGTATGATTTTCAGAATTGTGTCTCATAAGGAAACTTTGCTGTGGTGATTTGATTTGTTACTGTGGCAGTATGTTTGCTTGTTTATCTGTATAGATGTAAGTTGGGCCGCAGTCCTGAACTGGAACATGAAAGGTGCCAGAGTAGAAGTAATACATGGTGCATTTATGGAATGGTCCTTTTAGCCTGTGGGATTATCTGACTGGGGCTGGTGTCAATGCCTCTGCTTTTCAGGGTGAATCTGAAATGCCCTCTCAGGCACATGCTGGGCAGTTGACACTCAGAAGACTCTTTATCCTTCAGTCTTGTGAGCTAAAGGGTTACTTTGGGGGGGGGGGAAACGCCCTATAAAAGAGGCCTGATGAAATTCTTTTCGTGGGGCGTGAAGTTCAGGATGTGATCACACACACACACATGTGCTCTCTCAGTTCAGCTAGTCAGCTCTACCTGCTCCTTACAAACCAGAGGAAGTACCAATGTGAAGTGACTTGCACACTAATTGCAGTGAGTATTCCTGAGTGACCTTTTTGTGTCATAATTGAGTCTTATAATCAAGCTTGAATGTAACTTTTCTTAGGAAAAGGTGAATAGTTTGAGACATGCATGTTCCCGATCAGGCAGCCCATTTCCTTTGCAGTAGAATTGCGACATAAATCAAGTACGTGTGAGTGGGAACTTGCACATACGCAGTAAAATAAGGTGAATTGCGTCTACAATAAAGTCAAGCACTGCTGAGATAAAGCTTATATCTGCAAACTTACCTCACAGTTTAAATGATCTTACTTTCAGCAGTCTTATTCCAGCAAGAATCCAGTGTTGGATGTGAATTTCTACATCATGTAGGGACTTGCCATTTCAGGCAAAGTGAAAGGTGGGCCAAGACAAACAAGTTCATTTAATGCCTTCTTTACTGCCTGTTATTTTTATCATTGTCATGAATGCCTTTTCTTGCAGCTCCCAATAGTTGTGTTTTGTCTTTTTGAAATACAATGTTTTTCACGCTATGCTTTGAATATTAGGAAACCAGCTCTGGCTTTCCTTGAGCCCTGTTGTGTATTTAGGTATAGCTTTTCTTTTTATTGCTCTGCAATAGATGGACTCCATAATTTTAAAAATAAATGTATGTTTTTGTTTTTCCACAGCTACCTACACTTCAGAAACATGGAATAACCCATGTAATATGCATACGGCAAAACATCGAAGCAAACTTTATTAAACCAAACTTCCAACAGTTATTTAGGTGAGAAATGATCAAGATTTTCTGTGTTAGTGTTCTTTCCAAATATTTTCGCATTGTGAAAACCTTTTGAAAAATGTGCTAAGGCGTAGACATATTCTTAAATCCAAACCATGAAGTGTATTCATCCTGATACCCTCCAGACATAGGCAATTCTGCAAATGAGAAGTATCCATTACCTTGCAGTAACTGTGAGAGACGTGAGACCCTCCTTGGAGTACTGTGTGCAGTTCTGGTGTCTCCAACATAAAAAGGGTGTAGAGCTGTTGGAGTAAGTCCAGAGGAGGCCACAAGGTTGATAAAGGGGGCTGGAGTACCTCCTGTATAAAGGCAGGCTGAGAGGAAGTTCAGCTTAGATACAAGGAAGAAGTTCTTTACTATGAGGGTGGTGAGGCACTGGAATGGGTTGCCCAGGGAAGCTGTGAATGCGCCATCCCTGGTCGTGCTCAAGGCCAGGTTGAACAGAGCCTTGGGTGACATGGTTTAGTGTGAGGCATACCTGCACATGGCAGGGGTTTGGAACTGGATGATCTGAGGGTCCTTTCTAACCCAAACCATTCTGTGATTCTATAACTGTCTTGAGTTCTAAAGCTGTTAGTTGTGAGTATGGTTTCTTCTGCTAATAAAACATTTGAGGTAACTTAATGAGAATGGTATCTCTGAAAATGTTGTGTAGAGCCCCAGAAAAGAACCCTGACTCATATTTATGAAATGATGGGGAGCATGTGAGTGTGTGGTACTCTGCTTTTAGACTTGTCTGTAGCATAGTGCTTGTGAATTTCTTCTCCTCTGAGATGTGATTTTGTCAGGGGATATCAGAGAAGATTCCTCACATCCTATTTCATAAGGACAACTCCAGAAGTTGCTTCATTGTAGAAATTCTGGAGCTCCGACAAAAAAGTACAGCCAGGAGAGTAGTGCTGGCTTCCTTCTGCAGGTTTGAGTACTGTGGTGGGGTTGAATCAGCTGTACAGGGACTGGTAGCAGCAACTCAGTATTACTGTGTACTCATAGCATCTGTTTTCATTGTAGGTATTTAGTCTTGGATATTGCAGATAATCCAGTTGAGAATATAATACGATTTTTCCCCATGGTAAGCATTTGTGTGTTCATGTGAATGGATTGGGAATGGAGTTGCCCAGGAAGAGTTTTCTGATCTAATTAGTAGTGGTTTCAAATCTGGGATACCCAGCCTGAGGTTCCTGGAGGGGCTGAGAACTCTTATGTGACCTTCTTGCCACATTAGTAAGTGTAATTAACTTCTTTTTACAAGTAGAGACACTAAGACAGAGTTTGAAGGGCTGTATTTTATTATGGTCTTGGGGGAAGGGAAAAGGAAGGGAAAAAAAAGACTGGTCTCAAAACAAACAAATCAGGTCATGAGGGGATGCTGGAGAAATTGGTCTGTAGGAAACTTACTTTTTAAGCTCAAGAGTATTTATATCTCTTTTATCAAATTCAACAGAATGTCAAACCAAGTTCAACAGAAAATAACTGTAATTGTTTTACAGCATCTTGAGGCATGTTTACTGTAGAGGAGTTAAAAAGTAACTTTACATTAAACAGAACCCATTGCATACTAACATTTGGAAATAGAATAAACCCTTAGATTTGAGCTATGGTTTTGTATCTTTAGGTTAGTTTGCAACAGAGCAAAAACATTTTGGTCCTGCCCTCACCCAAACCAACTAGCCAGAGCTCTTCTCTGCCACATACAGGGAGGCCAGGTAGTCATGTTTTTGCAGAACAAGACACCAAATCAGTTGATGGCTTATGGCTTTTCTAAAGTGTAATGCCATTTAATCACACATCTTTGCAAATCTTGCAGCTCTGTATTGGTATATTTTTAAGTCTAGTATGAGCTTTCCCTGCAGTAAGTTATTTAGCTTTTGCTTTTCATCTAATCGGCTGTTTCAAGCTGGCACTGTTCCACAGACCTCATTACCTCTTGTCTCATGGATCGATTAGACCTACTTCTATAACTGAAAATACCATTGTAGAACTTCCCTGCTGACACTTGTATGTTCCTAGGGGTCCAGGCTGTATTGCTGTTGATGGGGGGGGGGGGGGTTCTTGTTTGGGTTGGGGCTTTTCCCCCAGCTGTTCAGCAAATATGTTTGGAAGTTACTTTTTATGACAGTGACATAACATGTGACGTAATGATTGTAAAAAGCATGGTAATGGAACTTTATGCATTTTGTTTCTGGTTTCACATGGATTTTTCACTGACAATTTTATGGATAGTTAAATGTACAAAAGAAATAATGTCCAGCTGAAGTGGTGTCTAAGTCTGTATAAACACATCTGTAAAAGTGTGTGTTATTGTCACTGTATATAAAGACAGATAAAATTTTGCCAAATTTAAGTGCAAGTAGCAGTAACATCTAAAATAATGTGAAACTTTGAGTCTTTTTCTTTTTCGTAGACTAAAGAATTTATTGATGGAAGTTTACAAAGTGGAGGTAAAATCATTAACTTTTTTCCTTTGTTTACAAATACGCTGTTAAAACTTTAAAACTTAGTGATCTGCATTAGAGGCTCTTAAGTATTAGTTTTTCTTAAATTTGTGGGTTTATTGTGCTTGACTTGAACTATCTAAGATCATAGCAAAGTGTTCTTTCCTTTGCCTCCTATTGAAAAACAGACCTCTTTGAATATCTGGGATTTGGGTTGGTTACCCCTCTTTAAACACAAATGTGTTCTGTGCATGAAGTTTTTTGACCCGTCCCTAATGCAAGGCTAAAAATCTGCATGGTGGACCTGGAATGCAGATTCTGCTACTCAGAATCCTCTGAGGCAGGGATCTGTGCTTCTGTATCCCAAGGCAGTAATGGACAAACTGTAGTTAGTAATCCAGAGTGAAATAAGATGCACCTTTTATTTTTAGGATGTACCTTGCTTCTGTGTTGTTCTCCATAATGAAGAAAAAAATGCTGCATTTCAAAGAATTTTCTTCAGTCTGTACAAGTTGTTTGTTTGTTTTTTCCTTCTTAGGGAAAGTTCTTGTCCATGGAAATGCAGGGATTTCTAGAAGGTAAGAAATCATCCATCCTGCTTAATCATTTTGTTAAACAATGGAAATATCTTTACTCATGTTTTTCTTTGTTTCTTTTCAGTGCTGCCTTAGTTATTGCATACATAATGGAAACATTTGGGGTGAAGTACAGGTAAGAGCAGAGCATGATGACATAGTTAACCATTTGTCTGAAAAGGCTGGAGGAGCACTTAGTACTGATGAGAGGCCTAATACATCTGTAAGCATTAATGTTTTAATTCAAGTGGTGTAAACGAATAGTAACTTTGGAGGGAACATAAACAGTTGCGTATTGATGCATAACCCAGTCAGCTACTGAGATTGAATGAAGACTTTACATGGGGCAGATCATTCCATTTCACTTCATTGTAGGTCTGTTTACATACTTTCTTCAAGAAGCAGATACCTGCTGTTAATGGAAACAGGATACCAGCCTATGCAGGCTGATGCCTTGCTGTAGAACTGTAAGAAAGGCCCCAAGAGGCTGTTCTAAGTAGTGTATGGAGAACAGGCCGGCAAACTGATGACTGTAGGTAGGCCTGGGCAAACAGTATTTTACAACTAGTATTATTTTACACTTCTGGCCAACTTCAGTTGTACAAACTGGTTCTGAGGAACAGTTAGAGGCTGTATATTTCCTAAGAACTGATAATTGGAAGGAAGACTCCTGAAACCACAGAGACTTTTGTCACTGTCTGTTTTCCACTCAAGTATTTTCTCTCCTCTTTTTAAGGGACGCATTTACTTATGTTCAAGAAAGAAGATTCTGTATTAATCCGAATGCTGGATTTGTCCATCAACTTCAGGTGCCTTTTAGGGGTTTTTTTGTGTGGTCATAACTCAGAAGCCATTTGATGAATCACCTTCCTGCAAAACAGATGTTTCTGCTTAGGCTTAAAATTTTCTATGAAAGTATGCTACAAGTAAATGTCAGAAGCCAAAGTAGAGCTTGGAAGGAAGATGAGTAGGTACCCCACTTCGTTACACGTAAGCTTCAGACAAAGCAAATCCAGGAAGGGAGGAGAAATAAAAATCCTGGTTTGTGCAGTGATTAAGAGGCTCTGAAACAGCTTAATTGATGGCTAAGGAAAGTGCTGGGTGTCATGGGAAGATGCTGTGGCATGCATCAGTGTCTGGACACTTGCATTCCTATGTGGTGAAATTCACAAGTCTGAAACAGCAGACAGCGGTATCATGAAGTTGCTTTATCATAGTCAAGGAGTCTGTTGGGTGAATGGTGGGCAAACATCAGGACAGTGTGCTAGAACAGGTTTGCATTGTCTCTGCTATTACTTCAAGATGATCAGTATCTCCTGAGGAGGGTTTTGGTTGGGGGGTTGTTTTTTTAAAGTAACTCCTGCAAGGAGTTATTTTGTAGTACTGAAAGTGTGACAGGTCACGAGAATGCAACTTGAGGGCCCTATGTGGTTTGTCCTTGTAAAAGATCTCTGAAGCTACTGTATTCTAAGTTAGGTTTGTTTCTGTTGTCCAAATTGAGAGCAATGAGGATTTCTCTGAACATTCTCACAGATGTTTTGGGTTTAGTTTTTAGTGAAAGTTTACTTTGTTCTCTGTTGCTCTTTTTTCCTGATGTTTTTGTCATTCATGTCAAAGCCACAAAGAACTCTCCTGTAAAATCTCTGCCTTGCTATAAACTACTCTCTAGTCCATCTTAGTGAACTCTCTGAATTAGTCCTTCTCGTCCTTACAAAGCACTATGCTAAATGAATAGCAATGTGTATTATTAAACTTTTTCAGGAATACGAAGCCATCTATCTAGCAAAATTAACCATCCAGATGATGTCACCACTGCAGTTGGAGAGATCCCTCGCAGTTCCAGCTGGTACTGCAGGTCAGAAGCCTTGTGTTGTGTGTGATGCCGTCTGTCTTACGTGCTGTTGTGAAGTGATTCTTGTACTTCTTAAGTGAACCTCCAGGGCAGTGAATCTCCAGCTTGTGGGAAGGGGATGGCTGTAGTTGGTGTGTAAGCGATGTTCAAACTTCAGTGTGCATATTCTGTTTTCTTATGTTTGAACTTCCTTCCCTGGGGCGTTTTCTGCACTTCCACACTATGCTGGAGAAGGGCCCTGTCCTTCAAAAATTCAGTGTGCTGGAGGAATCAAGAGTGACAGGTTGAAAGCAGCCAATGTTCATGATGTAATCGCTGCCCTGGAAATTGAGGTGGTTGCTCTGAAAAGTGTTTTGATGTGACTATAAACAGATAATGGGGGACGAGGGCATGTAAAAGCTGTTTTCTCAGTCACATAGAGGTGTGCCAGTAGTAACCCCTGCTGAAAGTCAGTGAAAATGGAGTCTGGGGGAGAGGAAGTGTAAGAAGTGACAGACTCTAGGAAACTTCCTTTCTATGTGGAGAAGTATGAGAGTGCTGTCAGCATCTGGCTGTCCAAAAGCAGAATGTCTTTGAAGGGCAGAGTCCCTGCCAGAAGACAGTAACAACTGCT
The DNA here is from genome assembly GCA_024733675.1 of Psilopsiagon aymara. Taxonomy (NCBI): domain Eukaryota; kingdom Metazoa; phylum Chordata; class Aves; order Psittaciformes; family Psittacidae; genus Psilopsiagon; species Psilopsiagon aymara. Next base: position 11,253 of record JANRGW010006743.1, on the reverse strand, counting down.
CTGTAGGCCTCCCCATAGCTGTGTATTGTGAGAGATGATCTTTTCAGATGTCTCCTCCTTCCTCTTGCCCTTTGCAGGAAGTTTAAAGCGAATGCACGAAGAGGATGAAGAACTTGGAACCGTGCATGTGGCAGCAGCACAGAACGGATGATATCTGAGGACAAGCACTGTTTTTATTGTGAATTCCTGCTGAGAAAGGTGAAGAAAACTAGGAGAAAAAGAAAAGAGAATTGTAAGCAAAACAATTAACACACACACACACACACACACACACACAAATATACACACAGACACAGCTTCCTTTCAATTACATGTTGCTTCCAGATGTAAATCTGCCTCTGCAACACACTAAGCATCATTTTTAAGATGTTGGACTTCTTGAATGAATAGATGGCACTGATTGTTTTACTCCTTTTTTACACTTTACAGTTTTATTCTAAACCAAGATTTTTGGACTTGCAAAGAGGTATTATTGCAATAATGCACTTTTCATACTTGAAATTTCTTTATTTGTATGATATAAAGTTATTACTTTAAACAAAATGCAAGCTGGGGGGGATTTGTTTATAAAGTTATTTGTGTAATTTATAACAAGAGACTTTAGTAAAGAAAAAGTTTGCTAAAACTCACCTTGTTCTTGGTATATATTATGGTCATACTTGTAGAAATGTGCTTTATGAGCTTCACTATGCACTACTACTGGCAATTGAGCAACAGCAGTGATCTAACTGGTATTTAATTCTTTACCTTGTTATAAACCTCATTATATCTGAATTATTTTGGAGGCTGACACTCTGAGATCAGTTTGAGACAAAATACTTCTAAAAAACTCACCTTGTTTTATGTAAGTTCAGCAGTTCTGATTACTTAATAAAATAGTCATGTGCTGAATTAATAGAGAGCAGCTACCGATTTTACACACATCAAGACTGAATTCCTTCAGCTAGTGCTGAAAAGCTGCTTGTTAAATTAGTTACAGGATTATTTAAATTGAATAAAACAACGTGATCCATCTCTCTAGTAGAATAGAACATCTTCAAACTGGTATTGAAGTAGTAGTTCCCTTTGTAGAACAATAGTTGCATCATTGGAGGTAAAACTTGGGTTGGTGTCTGAAAACTGAAGCCCAAAGCATTTGCCACAGTAGTATCAAGAGCCAGGGGATTCACCTTGGCTCTTCTAAAGCTTTAGAGTGAAGTAAGGCCACACACTTAATCAGTGCTTTGAAGTACTCAAATTGGGAATCTCCAAGGCCATGAAAGTCTTTCTCCTTCTCAGCAGCATTGTGATAACCTCTGGTTTGCAAGGACAGTCCCACTTCTGCATCTCTGCTTGGTTTGCCAATCAGTCTGTTGCATAAAAAAATGGAATGAAATTATGGCTCCTTAAGAGCACTGTGGTGACTGAGCAAATGATGGAGCTGTTAGAAGAACTTGTGTATTTGGAGAAGCTGAACTTGTTATTAGACTGTATCTTAACAGGGCTCAGGAGAGCTGAATGAGTATAAAAAAGGACCCAGGGATCTGAGCATCCAGCTCCCTCCCTGTATGCTGATACGTCTGTTTGCCTCGGAACAAGCAAGCTGTGGGGGTTACTCTGAGGGCAGATACCTTTGAATTCCAAGGCATGAGCTGCCATTTTGTACTGTGAGGATCATTTTGATGCTGCCTTCTTCTGGAGGGTTGTCTAGCAGCTTTGTTTACTTTGTAGGAGTTGTGCCTTACTTTGTGTATTCAAGGGAAGTTGACCACACCTGGGACTTGCTGGTCTTTGCTCAGTCACGCATCCTCTGCCTTGTCTTGCATCTGAGGGACAGTGCCTTCAGAACAAGTCTGAGCTCCTGGCCTGTGTTAAGGCTGTGACATGTACTTGGCAAACTCTGGTTTGAAAACTCCAGCCTGGGATAACCCATGCTGCCAGATCACACACTGGTGACACCCAAGGAAGAAATCCTCCCTGTTTTAAGTCTGGGCATTGAGCTGAGCCAGGATACCTGGGTGAGGCTTTATAGCGCAATAACCTCATCTCCTTTGGGATGTGAAGGCCCTGAAGTGCTGCAGGGGGGGAGGGCTCACAGCAGAGCTGAACCTGAACCAGTCTTCAGCAGTGCTTTCTCTTTACTGCTGCTGTCCTCTGCCACTGATGCTGGGGGTGATGGAGCAATGCAAATCCTCCAGAAAAAAATCTTGGAGAAATGTATGACGCTTTAGTTGGGAAATGTTCAGCTTTAAAAAGAAAGTGTGACTCTTACTTCCTTAAGAACTACAGCACGTCAGTGTTAAGCTGACGGATTTGCAGTTGCGTGGTTTATTACATGCTGTTAACTGACTCTCTTTAAAAGAATGCTTCAGAGCTGTTAGGATATAGGTTCTCACGTTTCACTGCTTACACTGCATGGCCACTGTGCTGCTGCAGGGGCAGCTGGAGCTGTCTCTCTTTGCACAGCTCACCAAATGATGCCAGCTATGAGGATAGGAACCAGCTCTTTGCATAAAATGGCTGGTTTAGCTCCCTTTAGATGAAGCACAGATGGAAGAGCGCTGGTGATTCATCTGTCTCTCCCCCGCCAGAGAGGCTTGTTCATGTAGTCTGGTTCTGTTACCTCACTGAGGTCCTGGTGCTTCCCTGGCTTCATGACTAAGGATTTCCCACCAATCCATCTTCCTCTTTTCAAGCCATTACTCCCTGCTGCTGCCTTCTACAGCCATTGTGCCTACTCCATGCAGATAACAGCCTCTTGGATCCTAGTGGATTCTGATTAGTTTTCCTTTTACCTATTATTCTTTTTTAAAAAACCCTCGTGCTGTGGGTCTCATGTAGCTCTGCTGGTAGGTATTCCAATCACACCAAAGGTGGTAGCTGGCAGTGGCATGTCTCACTGTGGCCTTAGACTGTCAGTAGAGGTTGACATTATTATCCTCTGATTCAGACACAAAGCTGCAGCACCTACAGCTCTATGTTAAGGGGCTGAAGTTCCCTTTTCCAGCTTTGGGGAAGCAGTCAAGGAGCTAGAGCTCCTCCTCAGGACAGGAGGAGAGCTGTTACCTCCTCTTTGGGGGTCTAGGTGAAGTTACATCTCTGGAGGAGCTGGTAGTAGTTACGTCATGGCTGATTTCTGACAAGAGCCTTTAACAAAGTTCCTTTATTCTTGGGGAGGTCTTGCTCTTTCCTGTTGAGCCAGTGGTACTGAAGATAAGTCAACAGGGCTCTTGCAGTTTAGGAGACATATAATGTATTTTAATAGTACCTGTTGCTGTTTAAAGCTGTTATTTGTGGCATTTCCCTGCTTCCTGTGAACCATGCTCATCTAAAGTACATGCCAATGTGCTGGGTAGTCTGGACTTCCACTCTGGGTATTATCAGCTCTAAAGCATCTGCCTGCAGCTTGTGCTGTTCCTGTTTTACCAGGGCTGGCAGGGCCTTTAGTGCCTAAGCAATGTTTCCAGAGCTTTAGTGTAACTCCTATCCCTTTCTCCATGTAAATGGCTATCCAGGAGTCAAGCGCAATTCCTGACAGCTCCTCTCTCAACACCAAGTTCCTGTAAGTGCTGTGCCATAGGTATGGGGATGGCACCTCTGCTATGGAACAAAGAGCTCTTCAGCACTTGCGTGAGGGATGCTGAAGAGCTGGAAACTGCCCAGCAGCAGCATTGTTATGCAGCCACAAACCCAGGCTTTCAGCCCAATTAATTTGTTTTACACTGATCTAAGCAGGGAACTCAATCACCTGCTTCTTGTACTAATCTTTTCATTAACTCTTAATGAGGGTGTGGAACTATATCTATGGTATGGGTATCACTGAATTCAAATAATGCACTCTAAATTAGTGGAAATTCAGAATTAATTAGAACTGTGAAAGGCAAGAAAATCCACCTCACTCATTTGGGCCAGAGAAAGCAGTAGCTGATTTAAAACAATTAGTGCAGAGTCAGGGCTCAAGCTGCTTCCATGTTCTACAGGGAGCAGCCCTGCTGTCTCCTGTGGGGGGAGAACAACCCAAAGAAAACAGGAGCTGCTGCAGAAACTCCTGCCTGGGGTTTGTGCCTGCCAGCAGAGGCTTCTCCCCCAGAACAAGCAGAGAACTGTCCTTTGACCACTTGCAAAGCTAAAAACATGCATCAAGACACATACTGAAAATAATGTGGAGTCTCAAAAAATCATCTTTTCAGCACAGGGGAAGGGAAAACAAAGGTTATTTTCAGCTCGTCGTACTGTTGTGGAAGCCGGTAGATGCACACATCCTCTGGACACCATGCAGCAATATGAAAGCCAGACACGTTTGGCAGTCCTTATTTATTCAGCTTAAAGATTAAAAAAAAAAATAAAAACAATAAAAACCAATAAATAAACCAGACATCACCAAGGACACACTATGTTGAGTGGAGTACCATCAGGAACGTTAAAGAGAACCCCACCACAGCTTGAAGTACCTCTCCACACCATAAAGAACGACCATTTTGTCAAGCCTCGCTGTTCACAAACATGACCGGCTGCTCTGTACGAACCTTCATGTGTTCATAATGCCCTATTCATTGACACAGGATTTGTCACTCTCTCCCCACAAAACCCCACTGTTCAGACCAGGGCTTTGTACTTTATTTGCTTGCCATTGCTGGCAAAAGTGCTAAAACTATTTATCCAATCTCCTAGCAAGAAGGATGTTCCAAAGCAGCACATGTCCCTCAGGCTGGGGTAGGCATTTCCCTGCTGGTTAACTATGACATAGGCATAAGCAGTTATCAGCACAACCACAGCCCCCCAGCCCAAGTATGAAGCTGAACACACTCCTGGCCCAACCCAAATCACATTCCCATCAAGTACTAGGAGCCCCACTGAAGATGGGGTGTTTTCTCTGCCAGACATTCCAGTTTCCTAGTTACCTCTGCCCCATCACAAACCACATGTGGTTGGGTGTGTCAGAAAAGTAATTATCATGAAAACAAAGTAAGGTATCAGCTAAAGTGCAGGACCCCTGCAGCGAGACATACCCAGCCATTTTTAAACTCAGCACATCAGGTTTAGCTTAGCCCATAGGGGTTCTCCCCTACCCACACAAACAGTAACAAATTCAGTTTTGGAAAATAGTGCCTATAAAACTTGAGATGCACCAACACAGCAGCAGCACTTCAGTGAGGTTCTGTGGCAAGAACAGCACTAAGGCCTGTTCTGTATCACTCATTCTGTCCAAGAGAAGAACTGTCCCTACCCAAGCACGCTACATCATCCTTCTGTGAAGTACAGGCAGCAGAACAGTCCCCTGAGCTGTACTTCACTGCTGAGAAAAGAATCGCAAACTTTTAGAAAAATACAATGCAAGAAAAAATTTGACATAAAAATATATACCTTTGGTTAAAAACCGCCCCTTTACCAAGAGTCCTTTGTAACTCGGCTAGAACAAAAGCTTCACTTAGACTGTACAGTAGTAAAAATTAGTTCTAAGCGCTTATCTCCTAACCCAGAGGATCCTTCTAAAATGTCAGTAATATTTTTCCCCCCAGGATTTACACATTTGATGATCATTATTTGTAGGGATTGTTACATTTGCAGCCATAAACTCTATGCATTTTCCACGAAGAGAATGTCTGTAGCACAGGCTCCTCCACCAAGAGTCTTTATGGAAAAAAAACAAAAACCACCCAAACCCAAACCCTCAAAGTTCTTAGTTAAAGAACCGCTGAAACATGTAGTTTTCTTCAGATACCAAATAGCCAAACTTCTTGTAGAAATTCACATTTTTTGGCAGACACTCAAGTGTGATTTTGTAACAGTTCAGTCTCTTACTTAGCAATGTGAGGGTGGATGTTAATCTGAAAAAGAAAACCAACAGTTAAATGAAGCTGGCCCAGAAAGCTAGATTGATTAAAGTTATCAGACCTACAATACTCAAGTTTTGCAGCACAACTAAGTACCAGCATCCAGCAGACGTCTTTATGCCTCTGTTTTAAGAGCCTCAGCTGGTGATACCTTCTGGCTAAATTCTTGTCACATGCCTGCCTGGGGAGGATCTGAACTGTAGCTTCACCTGTAGAGCCAAGCTCCAGTTCAGCCTCTGAGGTCTGATGAGCCAGCTTAGCTACTGGCACCCAGCAGGGACAGAAAGCAGCAGGGTGAGGGCTCGCTGCCTGCTGCTGCTGAATGGCAACAGTGGGAAAATACTTACAGTTTACCAAGCTGCTTTCCTCTGCACTCCCCGCTTACTACGACATCTTCTATCCTTCCCCTCTGTGAAAATACAGGCAAGCGTTAGCTGAACAGAGCACTGTTGTGTTAGTTTTCTTTCTGCTTATGTTTCACACTTGGATGTTCTGCTGTTTAGACACCACTCCTCCAGCGATCAACACACTTATAGTGCCCCTTCCAGCACCCAGCAGGAGCTGCAGCCCCACTACAGCCTTTCCCTGCCAAGAGATTTGTATCCCTAGCTCCCTGTTTTCACACATCTAGCTGGAACTCCCTCTGCAGCAGCAAGATCCTCAGCCATCTGCTCCATGAGAACCATGTCTGACTAGTTCAAAAGCTCACTGGGAGGGAGAACAGGACAACCATCCAACTGCTCTTTCTCCTTAAGAAAAGCCAAAGCTTTCCCTTACTATTTAAGTGAGCAGCCAAAGAATGGGAGAAACTTTTAAAATACAGAAGGCACTTCATCACACAGTGATGCCGTAAAAATAACACACACAGAGTCAGGGACAGGATCTTTTCCCTCTCTTTAAAGCTGCAGCGAGAGAAGATACCTTTGCACAGGAGTGAGTGAATTTATGTTCTATAACCAGCGTTGCTGTAGCAACAATCTGTCCAAGATTTGTGTCTTCTACGACAGTAACGTAGTAATCTCCAGATCTCTTCATGTGCTCAAAGGTTTCTGTGGGAGCAGACAGACAGCACAACAGTCACTCTTAATCTCGAATTAAACTGCTGTGAAGTCTGACACTTGCAACAGGTTCTGAACACTCATCCCTGCAGGGTTCAGGATCATGAGGATGATGCACCCAACACCCCAGAACCCAAATGCAACAGAGTCAGAACCAGGAAAATTAAACAACTTTTCTTTAGCTGCCAAGAGATCCCTCCTTCCCCAGCATCTCTGCTGTCTCTTAGGGGCACTATGACAAAGGTGGCAGCATCTCCTCTAGGTTATTTTACATCTTGGTTGAACCAGTGAAGTGAGCTCAGGATGCTGTTGAGCTACAGAGGCAAAGCCTCTGCCTCACTACTAGTGCTTTCAGTAATTCAGCCAAGACAAGCCATCACCCAGCAGCCCCTCCTAAAGTTCAGCCTCAAAAGCAGGTATACAATTTAGGCATGCCACAGTGAAGAAGCTATCCTTCAGGATAGCTGCAACTGGATCCCACAACGAGTGCCTTGGGGGAGCTGAGTTAATAAATCCCTCTGGCATCAAGCAGTTGGAAGCCTCACACCCAAGCAGATTTGCTGTCAGCATCACCATCCTTTGGCTCCCAGCAACCTCTATGGAAATGCCAAGAAATAATGATACACTCACTGATAAACTGCTCTGGGCTTGCAACTCCAGTTTCAGTCAGCTGACCCAGAACCTTAAAAAAGCCTGTTATAAAAGAAAGGTGAGGAACAACCCTCAGTGAGAAACAGACACGCAATTAGCTCCAAACTGCACTGAATGACCCAATATGGCTGTTTGGAGAGTTAACATCCCCATGGCACCATCCAAGTCAGCTGTAGGTAAAAGCCTGTGCTCCATGTATTATAGAACTAAACTATAATCCTAAGTCAAACTTCTGCCTTGTGCAACGCTGAAAGATCAGCAGCAAACTCCAGCCTGACTGCAGAAGATGCACACATTCAAACAAGATATATATAAGCCTGAAATTCTGTGATATTAAGCTGTTCTTCAGAACAACCTTTTTGTCTAAGCTACAGAACTGAAGAAGTCTTCATGCACCAACAATAATGCTGGTTTCCATTACTTTTCTATTAAAGAGAACAGTACAACCAACCATACTCTCTCTCTAGAGCTGTAGTGAATAGGAAGTTGTGCATTATTCAAAAAAATGGACTTGAATTTTGATGGTTTTGAGGTTAAAACAGTAAAGCCAATTTTGAGGGTCACCTAACATAGCACCAATCCGTGGTGTCAAGTGCTCAAATTCCTTACTGATAAAAATAACACCAATCAGATAAAATGAGCAATCCTAATCTAGTGCGAGATCATACAGAAATACACAGTGTCTAGTTCAGCACCCAGCTTTCCTTTGTGGTGATCATTAAACAGGATTCTACCTCGATTTAAATCAGCCGTGCAAAGTGGTCTCAAAACCAAGCCATCTCCTGGATCTAAAGGAGAAATAGCAGGAGAAAATGTTGTCGTGTTCTCGCTCCAGTCGAGTTCATGCAGAAGGTTTGGGTCAAACATCGGGGTGTCATCAAGCATCATGGTTGCAACAGGCATCATGGCTGCAGCAGGTGGTCTGGAACAGAATGCACATGGGCAAGGGGCAGTTTGGTTAGCTCTTGTTTTGACCTCTAAATAAGTAACTTCCCCAGACCATATCATGCCACAGGATGTTCCTCAGGAATGTAAAGAAAGGTGAACAAACTGCTGTTCATTTTATCTGAAACTGAAGCTCCTCAACCTTCACTGGACTAGGTTAATGGGTTAAAGAGCACATACACTGATGTCACACGTATTATCTAAAGTTGACATGTGGCACTTCTGTGTGCATCCGGGAAGTTTTTTCTCTTGGAAAAAAAAAAAAAAATACAAATAGATAAGACATTGCCTGGGACAGTTAACCTCTGCGGCCCTCTGAAACGGAAAGCATCTCATCCTCTCAATAACCCTCCCTTAACATACTGGCTACTGATACAGAGGGGATCCTTGGCATTAGTGTTCCACTTAAAACTGGCAGTAGCAATAGCACACTTTTTTGAACCAGTCCCATCACACAAATGTTCAGTGTCTCAGCCAAGAGGCACTACAACACATGTATGAAAACACAGATAATACAACAGCCTGCACACACTCACAGCCCATACTGCGCTCTTCGTGCAAGCCAGTTTGCTCTGTCCAAAGCCACCGCAGCTGTAAAGTGCAGCACCTCAGTGTCCACTAACAGGTAAAACACACAGTGCCAAGGTGACAGTGAGACACTTGGTAATGACTAAAGAGAGACTGGGGATTGTGCATTATCCAGAATTAAGGATAAAAGGAAGATAAGGGATATGTTTTCCTAACTGCCAGATACAGGAAAACAATTCTTACTCTGACACCTGCAGCATCTGCTATGAGCAGAGTGTATCATGGGAACCTCTCCTGAGACCAAGATCTTTATGCAGGTTCATATTAACTTAGCTGCACCACAAAGCTGTGGTAGTGGCACACCACTGGAGAGGCCAAATAAATATCAGAAAGAAAAAAATGTATTTGGGATGAATACCTTTCAAAATAAGACATCTTCCAGCCCCTGTTAAGCTGCCAAAGAAGGTACACCAGATGTCAGCTATGAAGCATCTCAGCCTACCTGCAGCATGCAAGCCTCAAAGTGGAAGGTGGCTCTGGAAACTACTGAAAAAGCTTCTTTAAAACAAAAAATAACAACCACAAAGATATTTTTTCTATGCCACCTGCTGATATATGCTGGCCTTTAAATCCCCCTTCTCACCTCAATCTTGCATATAAAAGTAAAAAAAGTTGTTACAGCAATTCAACAGCAATACAAATCCTCATTCCATATGAATTTTCAAAACAAAACAGTGGGGGAAATTAAGTGCAAACAGAGACATTCCCATAGACAGGAGAGCAAGAAGCAAGAATCCAGGTCTTTGAGTCACACTCCTGAGCTTCAGTGATCATACCAACGTGTGCAAAGGACTGCAAGCCCATCACTATTCATTATGCCACTGCTTAGCAAAAGTGAAGTCCACTTGGTTCCAACTACACACTGGGTATCTCTGTTCCTAGATCTCAGTTATTCTAACCTTGCCGTTACCCTGTCCCATTACAAAGCCTTCCTAGAAGTCATGACAATGTTCTGTACTGTACAGACTAAAATCAAATTCATTCCAGCTCAAGGTTATAGAATACCAAGCACACACAGCAGCATAAAAGCATACGAAGGAAATACATTTTTTGGTGCTCTTCAAGTAGTTAGGGAAGAAACTAAAAGTTATTTTTCAAACTACATCCAACACAGCTGGAGCAGGATGAAGCTTGAAGCTTCATGCATCTTCTGGCGCCAGGGATATGACTAGCTCAATAGAAATGCATTGACCAAATAAAGAAAAGGTATCAAAATGCAGCAAGGAAGAAGAGCCCCGGCTTGTTTCGATGGGTTGCCGGTTTCTCCTCCAGGAAACTGGGCGCTGGCCCTGGCGCGCACCTGAAACCTCCCCGGGGCATCCTGGACTTCCTACGTGTCGGAGCGAGATGGGGCCGTGACAGCGCACACGGAACCTCATGCCCCTCTCAGCTGTCCTTCCTCCCTCCGCTCCTTTCCGCGAAGCCGGCGTGGGGCCAGCTGGAACTCTGCAGCTCCCCAGCCCTGCCCCAAGGGGCAAGAGCTCCGCACGGGCCCCCGACGGGATCCTTACCTGAAGCAGCGCCTTCGGGGAAAAGGGAGGGGGGGATCCACATCATCCCTCGGGCAGCTTCGCCGGGGCCCCCACAGCTCCCTTCAGCTGAAACAGCCCCTCGGGGGGGGCGTCTCCACCTCACACACAGCCACTCGGGGGGGGCGTCTTCACCTCACACACAGCCCCTCGGGGGGGGCCTCTTCACCTCACACACACGGCCCCTCGGGGGGTTCTCCTACACCTCACACACAGCCCCTCGGCGGGGGCCTCTTCACACACAGCCTCTCGGGGGGGTGCTCTTCACCTCACACACAGCCCCTGAGGGGGCTCTCCTTCACCTCACACACAGCCCCCAGGGGGAAGGGGTGTCCGCGCAGGCCCACCCCTTATACACAGCTCCTCGAGGAGACAGGGCGCCCAGCCGCCCTTTCCAGCCCCTCCGGGAGCCCCCCAAAAGGGCCGCCCCTCATACAGCCCCTCGGGGGGTACCGAAAGCCGACGCCCACCCCGCAGCCCCGCACTCACCAAGCACGAGGCCGCCCCGGCTGCGCCACAGGCGCCGCACGGACGTGGCAGGGGGGCGGAGCCGGGCACGCACGTATGCCAGCGCGTAGCCAATCACCGCCCGCCGGCCCCGCCCCAGCCGCGCGCGCCCGGAGCTCGGGGCCACTCGCGCACCGCCCTTGCGACCTCCGGGAACAGCCC
>JANRGW010006741.1:0-15547 GCA_024733675.1 Psilopsiagon aymara | reverse complement strand
GAGCGAACTAAAATTACCTGGCTGCTTTCTGAGCGGGCTTTGAAAGCGCAAACAGCTGCCTGTGCCCGAGGTTATTGAAAAAGAACGGCGAAAAAAGAAAAGGGGAAATAAAAAAAGCCCCAGCGCCCGGGTGCGTTTGCAGAAGGAGCTGATTTCGCTGTCGGGATTGCGTTGCGTGCCTGCGCGCCATCGCCTCCCCAGCGTGGGGGTTTTGATTTGTTATCGCAGCATGACCGTTGCTTTCTGCTGGCAGAATAAACGCTTTATTCATGCAGATCTAAGCTTCAGCTGAGGGAAGGCAGCTTTTTTTGAAACGTCCAGTGTTACCTAAGCAGAGAGGAGAAATTTTAAATCTCCATCTGCACTACTGCAACCCTTTAATACACTCGAAAGAAGACTGTTTTTACAGCAGTTTCTTTGCGGAAGCACCCAGCCTGCCTACAAGACAGAAAATGGCATAGGTTGGGAGAGGGCTGCTTCCAACTGCTGGGTGCTGCTGAGCAGATCTAGGCCAGCGTACATTTGCGAAGGACAGAAGTGTGGGTTTTGCAGCGTAGCTGTGTTTTGAGGTGCACCACTGAAATAAGGGTTGTTGGAACCAACCAGCTTCTGGAACATGCACAGAGAAAGGGTACGCTCAATAAAAGCATAAAAGCCCTGCAACAAGGCCTACTTTTCCTTCACATTGGCTTACCAGAGCCTGTGGTCAAAGAAAGGCATGGGTCAAGTATTATTCAATATACCCCATCCCTCACTTTGAGGATAGACATCCCCTGAACCTTATGATTCAGATTCTTAGTTTTGCTCCTTGGGACTGTGCTCCTATTAGCAGCTAGGCAAATACACCAGGGCAGTTCAAGAGAGCAGGGCTCTGCTCAGGGAACCACGACAGCAGTCGTTGGACAAATGTTTCCCATATCCTCTCCTGCTCATGAACAATGTGTCTTCATTCCAGTTAGACCATGGAGTTGCAGCTTTTGTTACATTTGTTAAGAGAAGTTGACTGTTAGAAGCGAGCTTACTAAAATAAATGTCCTCCTCTAAAAGTGGACATGTTTATAAAAGTGATGCTGTGCTCTCCAAAATATATGTGAGCAGGACTAGCTGCTCATGGCTGCAGCAGTTGCTTCTGGAACAAAAGCCTAAGTCTTGTCTTCATTCTCAGTTATAGCTATTTGAGTGTGCCTTAGAGGAACTTCAGGGGTTTTGTTTGTTAAGGCTTGTTATCTAAATTCCTTACTTTTCTGCACCTGGTGACTAAGCAGGTTTTTGTGATACTCTTCACCTAAATAACCTCCCATAGTAAAAAGTTACACAAACTTGTCTACTCTGTTGTTTGTTCCTTGGCTGTTAGTAACCTTCAAAAAATATATTCTTTCCAGTCATTTCTTTTCTTTTTTCTCCTTTCCATGCCATCTTTCTGTAACACTCTGTGAGCTGTTGAATCGCCTATCTATTATAATCACCTTAAAGCCTCTATTTTTCACTTTGGCTTATATGGCTGACTTCATCTGCAAAGCATTTCGTGATATTCACTATGAAAAGTACTGGATGAAAGGAGATGTTTCAGTGGCAGGCAATGACAATGCAGAGAAAGTAGAGCAACTGCAAACTTTCTGCCCCATGCATAGCTAGTTCTGCTTTCTGCATGTAAAGAGACAAGTTCAGAGCTACTAAAATTGTACTGCAAGAAACTATCAGCAATAGGGAGACAGTGACAGAAACTATTCAGAGTAAGGAATGTCAAATCAAGTGGCAAGACTTTGACTAGGTATTTATTTACAAGACAGGGCAGATGGCATCAGTGGTTCTCCCTGTTTCCTACTGGTCCCATTTGTTAGAGTCATTCATCCAAACCATGGTACAGAGATGACTGGGAGCTCTGGTATGTGCTATAAAAGCTGTGTGACTCCATTACACTTATCATGTACATAATGTATAATTGGAACGAAGCAAAAGGAACGAAGAAAGAAGTGGAAGACTAAGCAGAAAGGAAGAGCTATATCCTAGATTGTTTCTTAAGGAGATGAGAAGAGAGTAAACATCAAATGTAATGCTGCTGCTAGGCCATCCCAGATGGCAGGAATGTGCAACAGGATTTACTAAGATGGAGAAAGAAAGTCTCTTGGGCACGTTACCAAATACCAAAAGGGTTTTTTTTCCTGTTTAGACCCACTGGGAGATGGGATGCAATCACTGAGAGAGGCAGAGGCAGGCTCAAAACAGCAGATTGTCACCTAAGACAATCCCAGGCTCCTAAGTCCTAGGACATCCTGACAGTTTTCAGGGGGTAATTACAAAGAACTCCAAAATGCCGGGTATCCCAAAGCATCCAGAACCTCCATAAGCACCAACAGGCAACTCTTCAAAAGGCAGCAAACTTGCGCTGTCTCCTGTTTTTACCTCAATTTAAATTCACAAGCGTTAGCCTGCAAAATTACTTAGATTTCCCTGCAGCAGGAGGGATTCTCATCAGGCCCCGTTAGCCAGGTTATCAGCCACCCAGAACAAACGTGCTGCGCAGGACTTGGCAGCATCTGAGAAATTGTCTATTGCGCCCGCACAGTGGTTCAAAAGGTTTTCTCTAGAAGTCTCCTAACCACCAGTGTTCTAAGCATCTGCATGGTTTGTCAGCAAGAAACCTTCACAAGCAAAGCCCTGGCTTCCTAGGGAGGAATTGTTAGGAACAAACAATTACCTGTCTTTATACACATTTTAAAATAAATCCAGTTCAACTTCCAAGCTAAGTCAGAGTGAGGAGCAGCATTTCCACATGGTGTCTTTTAATGCTGTTTTAAAGACTCCTTAAACTAGGCCAATATTATTTTTCCTTGTTTCCCATCCCATCTGATAGAAAACTCTTCCCATGGGGGGAGGGAAATCAAAACAAAACACCCCCTCCCCACCCCACCACTTATTTTGGGTGCCCGAGGGTGAGCATTTTCAGATTACCTGTTGCAAGGCTTCCAGTCTTCTTTTCCCTCAGAAGAATAAAGACCATTGCTTCCCCTTTCTCCTTCCACCAGAAACTCAACGGGCCTCACTAGCTGCCCTGCTAACCAGCACTGTCAATAGTGCCCCAGTGCCACCGCCTCATCTGTGAGGTTTGTCCCACTTACATTTGGTGAATAACTTCCACGACACTTTTAACCTCATCATTTTGAAGCATACTTGCATATAAACTTGCATGATCAGGCAGGCTATTGAGCTAAGAACACCAAAATTTGCACTCCCTAAAGCTTAGTGGGGAAGTGCCAGGAGCCTGGGGGGAAATGATGCATTTGCCTGTTTTACATAATGATTTGCATAATTAGAAATAAAGTAAGTTCACAGTATTTTATCTCCTTGCATTTCTATCAGTCTGATAGATTAACTTGTGTCTTGTCTGAGCTCACTAAAGAAATCTAGTCTTTCTGTAATGAGGAATGGGAGCCTGGTATTTTACAGGCAGGGAGGGGGGAAGGCAAGCCCCTGCCCCCCACCATGGAGCCATAATTTGAAATTAGATTGAGGACACAAGAAACTGATTGAAAAGAGCAGATGGAGAGGGCACAGGTGACAAAAGGAAGGGGATACTGCTGGAGGGGATGTGGTTTCCCACAGTGAAAGAGGTAAAAGCTGGTTGCATCATGGATTTGTAAGATAATTATTAGCTTATGAAGTAGTATCCCAAAGGATACAGGGAAGCAGCACTGCCTTCCACATTTATGATCAAATTGGGGAAAACATTAGGAAACATTCACAAAGATAGGCTATCAGGCTGGTGATTGCTTTCATCTCCCAGGTCCATGAATAAGAAAACAAAACCTGGAGCTGATCTGCTCATCCCTACTCAGCAGTTCAGTGAGGACATCAGTTACATTTTAACCCTTGCATGACACTTTGAATCCCACTGTTTCTTTAAAGTGGGTTCAGTCTGCTTTCTCACATTTTTAGGGTTGCAGAGGCCATTTGGTATAAAATGCAGGCAATTCCTCCCTATTACGTTTCCTTAAGCTAGGTGATTTTTTTTAACAAGACAACTTCTCTGCTGGCAGCAGTGTTATCAGCCAGGCCCTGTCATCATTCTATCTGAGTGCTTGGACTCTTCCAGGACTGCTGTAGCTGATCTTGGCCAATTCCATGTACAGTTGGATATGTGATGAATCAGTCTGGGCAGCACCACAAGGGGACTGTTTGGGATGGAGCTGCTCCAGACTCCCTAGGCTGGCCGCCTTCTCTCAGATGCTGCAGGAGTCTCAACCTTATGGGTGCTCCAGCTTATCCTGAGCTTCTCCCAGTGTCTGTTAAAATGACTTGTAAGACTGCAAATGTCACTAGCAGAGATAACAACAACAATAATAATGCTTTATAAGCCTAAAAGTATTACAGATCCCAACAGAAATCAATATAGCTTTCTCTGCTTGTTCTCACCATTGTGGAATGTTTTTCAGGAATTTGACTAGTGTCTTTTTGTGGTCCAAACTCACCTTCTCAGAACTGTAGTCCTCCAGCCTCTCTTCTGCACCATGGGTCCCTGACATCATCTAGACTCTCAGACATATCTTTTCCTCCAGATCTCAATGACTCTGTTCCTTCTGTGTGATTCCCCTTTCCATAAACCTCCCTTGAGTTTCTGAGGCCAATGACAAGTGCTAACACCCGATCTCTAGGTCCTTCCTGAAGGAACTGTATGATTACAAAGCCCAGCTGTCTGCAGAAAAGCCAGAGGAAACTGCTTCTCCTTCTTTCAGCCAGCCAACTTGATATAGCTGCCCCGTTTGTGCAGCTGCCATTAGTGTGCCTTCGATCTCTTCTCCCGGAGCATTTCTGCATGCAGCTCTACCAGTGTAAGGCTGATTGAGGTGTGTAACAATTTTATAAAAACCAGCCAGGTTTCTCAAGTTTGTGCCTAAATTTCCCATCTTATTGCACATGGGCCCACTATACTTATGAATGAATATACTTTTGTTTTGCTTCCAGCACTGGGGTGGGTGTGGACATAGTGAGTGTGATTGCTCTCCTGTTGATGCCCTGTGATTGTGAGGGATACAGTGGTGAAATGCATTGTGCTATGTCTTTTGTCATTTATGCCCAACTTTGTTTTAATTTTTTCTATAAACTCATCTATTCAAGATAGTATTTTAAATCCTCTTTAATGAACAGGCTGAAGGCTTGCATTTATCCTGTTTGAGTTGACGGATAAGGTTTCACTTGTTTCAGTGGAAACAGAGCAGAATACTCATCAAAGCCTCAAGCTCCGTTTATGTAGGAAGAAGAACCGGATTTGGCCCAAAATAAGAGATGGGAAAGACTTGCTGTATCATTAAGTCTCTGCTATTACATATGCTAGTGGTGTAATTAATCTAATTTAGAATGCCTTGAATAATGGGACTATTGCCATCTCTCTTAGGACATGGTTCTACCATCTAACAATCATATTGGCAGGAAGCCACTGCCTGATGTTCGAACAAATGGTTTGTCTTTGCTTGATTAAGGCTCACTAAAGATGAGTGTAGCCTCCAGAAATATGTTGTTTCCAAAGCTTTGACAACAAGGGAAGAAGAGCTGTTATTCAATACAGAATCTGCCAGATGTCTAAAGAGGCTAAGGAATTCTTAAGCCTCTGTTTACAAAATCCTCTCTCCTCCTCCCATGAATGCTTAAATTACCAATCACTGCTACCATCCTATGTTTAGGGCGAAATTTCCTTAACCAACTCCACTTCCAAAATTGGATTGGAAAGAGAAACAAACATTTGAATTACTTTTATTTTCCCTCTTCCTGACGGGCTTGCACAAATTAACCCTTGTCCTCCACAATTACAATTAAACTCTTCAACAGAATTGTTTTTTCCTTCGGACCCAATCATGCTCCGGAGATGCTGAAGTGGTTCCCTACTTGAGGCCATGCTTGCACCCCTGCAAGCCCTGGAGATGGCTGATGCTGCTGCATGGAGAATTTCCCTTTCCAGGACAGCCCCCGGGCAGCAGTGACCCAAAGTGCATTCCAATAAAGCAGTACTGTTAAGGAAAAGGGGCAGAAACCTAATGCCATGCCTACAGACAGCTGTCCTGAGAAACTGAGTTCATGGAGTCCATGGACCAGCATCACATGCACTCTTCTACCTTTATTTAACCAGTTCTTTCTAAACTATGATCTACATCAGTGTCAGTCTGCATTGACTGGACTCTCTTGGAGCTGGTACTCTGCATGGCACTTGAGATATTAAGCTGATTTCCTTCCATGGAGGGAGGGGAACCAGAAAGCAGCACTTCAAATAAGCTCCCTCCTCATGGAGTCTCTGAAGGGAATGAGAGCCCATTTTCTTAATTACATGTTCATTAGTATGTTTAGTGCTCTCCTCCCTCTCTTCCCCCAGCCCTGCCACCTGGGAGATCCTACTATGTTACTGGAAAGCCACAGAGGTTTATTTAAATACCACATAGTCAGATTGGAATGAAAAGCTATGAAGCTTCCCCTCTTTAATACTTTTTGGAATTATTTATGGGTTATGCTTCTTGTCTACATAGAAGGTGCCTTCTGAGATTCCTGCAAGTCAATGCAGAAATAGCTGTTTGAATTGAGCAATAATTAGAAGCATATGGAGCAAAGCAAAGCATCAGAGAGATCCCATTCTGGTAAAGAAACACTGCTGTCTGAAATAGATTTCCGCTGCATGTAACGTTTTCTCATATGGGCTGAAAAGAAATAACATCATCTGTCTGGTTTGCACCTCCCAAAGCTGGGAAATTCAAAGTAATGCCTGTAATTCTGCTCTGCATTCAGTCTAATACTGCATAGCATTAGCAGCCCCTACATCTGCCTGGGCCACAGTTACAATTTCTCTTTGCTAGACCTCAGAACAGCTTCTTTTAGTGAGTGTGTGTGTATTTGTGTTTAATACTTTTCATTTTTAAGGGTTTAGAATGCTGAGGAAATGTTTGTGACTTCAGACATGGTTATGATCTTTTGTAATCTGCAGGCTCAGTCTGGGGAAGGTACTCAGTGCTCTCAAATCCCAATTTGCTGCCAAATTCTTATGTGCTTGATGTGGTAGATTGTTTCACTCCTGACTTCTAAAAATAGCAGGTCCTGCTCTCCTTGCTCCCACAGATCATCCCTTTGAGTTTAGTGATAACTGAAAACTCTCAGCACCTCAAGGGGAGACATACAGTACCCAAGCTCAAATTTTAATTCTTATTGCTTTGCTTACACAAGTGCAACTGGACACAGTTTGCTGTAGGGCTTTTGTTGAACCATGTTGTTGGTGTGAGATGATTACAACTTATTGACCTGATAGCTAGTCATAAAGCCATGCTTTTGTCAGCTGCTACATGTGTAGAGTGAAGCCATGCTTTTAGTGATGAACTTGCTCATCTTCATACCCCAATGTACTGGAGTATCCACCAGCCATTTTCAAAAGCAACAGTGGTTTATAATTACAAAAATACAAAACATCTCTGAAACCATGGATGTTGAAGGACTCCAGAGTGTTCAAATCTTGTGCTGCTCCAGAGTGTTTACAAATAGGGTTTGAGTATTTTGCCTGGAGCAGAACTCATTCCTAGACAAAAAGCCTGATTTTGAAGGAAACCATAAACGTTGGCAGGAGGCTGTTCTCTCCCTGACGTGAGCGAGCAGCCTGCGCTGGGCTCAGTGAAGCTGTGGCATGCTCAGGGGAGTTGTACAAGTCAGACAGGAGCTGGTCTCACCGGTGCAGCGAGGAGCGAGCATCACAGCCAGACCAGAGGTGTAGGAAGTGATGCTGGGAATGCAATAGGTGGCATTCCTCTGTTTGACCCTGCCTCCCAGCCCCGTGCTGCTGTAGGTGCAGGGTTTTGCCTGGGGTGTGAAAACTGAAATTCCAACTGCTGACAGCTATTAAAGTGCAATTGCACAAGTGGAGATGTTAATGCTGGTGTCTTTGCCGAGCTCCTAGTGGTTTATTTTCGTAAAGGCTGTTGCAGGTGTGGGGGGATAATATAGGAAAATGATCTAATTAAAACAATGATTTTCTGGGGAAAAAAAACCCCAGGTACTCGAGTAGCATCTTAGAAACTGCATCACCTGGTGTGTTTGTAATGGTGGAGTGGTGATCCTCGAAACTGCAAATGGACATTGATTGTGTTATTTTAAGGTCGGTGATCCATGGGCTTCTGTGAGGTGCTTTAAATTGGTTTTACCTGAATTTGAATTGCAGCACCATGCCAGTGACCCCTGGTTAGGGAGGCAATAAGCCTCTGAAAATGGGGTGGTGGTGGTGTTGTTGTTATGAACCAAGTGCGGTGTGGTCCTTGGTGCTTTCCTGGCCACAGCAATACAGTCATTTTCTGCCCAGTGAGGTCTTATTCAAGCAGATTCTCATTGTGGTAGAGAAGGGTGTTGACTCATGAAACAGCCTGTGGGAAGTGGGACAGCTGAAGTGGTGAATGTCCCCAGCTCATTCCCCTGCCCTGTGCCAGGGATTGCTGCCTCTAGGGCAAGGACATCTGGACTAGGCTCCAGGCCATCTTCGCGCTGCGGTTGTGTCACCCACTATGTTAGAGCGGTTCAGACTCAGCCCTGGCATACTTCCCCCCTTTGGGCTCCAAACAGGTGATTCCTGGAGCCTCTTTACTTTTGGCCCAGAGATCTCTATGTGAGGGGCAGCTGCTTGTGGGAGAGCAGCAGGGCAGGGCAAGGCGGTGGAAGCTGCCGCAGCCATCTGATTTTCATCTGTGTCTGTGACTCAACAGCCTCCCTGACCACAAGGGTCAGCTCTTTGTGAGTAAAGTCTATAGGCGTTGGTCCTTAGATATTATACAGATACGGTGAATTTAGGCTCTCTGAAGCAACCTGAGCAGCTGTGTAATAGCTACTCACCAGCTTCCAAATTTGCTCAACAATTTTGCAGAGAAAGGTTCTATTTTCAAGTATTTCTAAGGCAGCTGTGCTTAAAACATTGAAAACTCTAAAAAAGCATATCTTAAAGCTGTTTGTTTCAGGTTTTGTGGGGCTTTTTCTGCTGTTCTTTTTAAAGTGAGACTGCCTCTCTCCCTTCCCTGTAAGATGCTCTCAGACTCTGGGTGCCCACCACCAGAGCCGTGGGTGGGGAAGAGACCCAAGGACCCAAGCTGCTTCTTCAGAGGTCCACCCCAATGAAGTTGCTCGTGAGCTGCAACTGAAGCCAGGCAGCTGGGAGCCACCAGAAGTAGTATTTTCCTAGATAAATTCCCTAGGCTCTGAGGGCTCGTTTGCAAACAGGGCCAACTTTTGTCCATCTTTAAAAATTGTGATCTCAAAGTACGCATTTTTTCCACTATCAAAATCCCTCTTGGAAAGAATTGTTTGCTGAAAACACCAAGAAAATTCAATTTACTGATAGGATTTGAAGTAATCTCTTTTTCAAACATGATGGAAAAAATGACAATTGGGATAGGAGCTCATGTGGAAACACCATGGGGGAAAACCCCAAATGTACATCATCCCAATATTTTTTTTCCTGAAAAACACTTGAAAAAAGACACTTTCATGAATAGGAGGAGAGTATGTGACACTCTCTTCCTATTCATGAGCATACAGTTAAAAGAAAAATCAGGTCCATTTTTAATGCAAAAATACCAAGTGTTTCTCTCTATAAACAGCAGCAAATCCAAAAGCCGGGTAAACCCAAATTGTATAGCTGCCTCCAAGCCCAAGCACCCCCTTGATTGGAGGAGGAATTAGTGGCTTGCATAATCAAGCCTGGGGAGCTCATTTTGTCACGCTCAAAGGGCCACAGTGGTGCAACAGTAGGGGTGGAGGGATCAGCAAACACCAACAATGAATTCCCTTCATTTTTCCAATTTAAGGCCTGAGTAGAGGAAGTGCAAAGCTCTTCTTTTTTGCTCTCTTTTTCTTTTTTCCTTCTTTTTTTAAAGGCAGATGAAGAGAGCGAGGCAGTAAAGAAGCCAGGTTGACACCTGTATCTGTGACAGCTCAGCCAAAGGAAATAGTGGGAAAGGATTTGCTGGCAGCAATTTGAAACTGTCCCCTTCCTGACTTGGAGGCTTTGACTGATGGCGCAGCTTTGTGCAGCCATATGGTCGAACATCTTGAAGGGCCAGCAAAGGGGTGCTGGTGCCAGCGCTGGGAAAGGGGAACCAAGTCATTATTGGAAACCAGATCTCTGAGAGACTGAAGCCATTAGTACAGAGTCCTGCTTCATGCTTCACTGTCCTCTGTGCACAGGCCTTCGCATGGCACCGGGGAAAGGCAAGACACAGCCTGGCCGTTGGGGAGCCATGGCTAGAAGGAAGGGCTTTTTCCTCAGCACTTAGTGCACAGTGTAGTCTCTTTACCACACTGTGCTCTAAGCATTTCCTTCCTCTTTACACACACTTGGACACACTCCCTGTTTTTACTCACCCAAACCTAAATTTGGCTTTGTTATAAACTACCACATTGGTTCTCTCTGCAAAAGAGCCACTGCAGCACCAGGAGGACAGGGTTTGTTCAGCCCAGGCTGCAGCTGAGACCAGAGGAGAGCAGAGCTCCCTAGCCATTAGTGTTAAAGCAGGAGCAGGGCCAGCAAGATAAGAGTTGTAATGACCACTGTGGGTTCCCGCTTTCGCTTTTATTCTCAGTACATTACATTTGTTTCCAGCAGAGAAGAGTTTATGTGTGCGTGGCTGCATTGGTTGTGTTGGACCAAGCTCCCTACACGGTTATGTGGATGGACTCCAGGGACAGAGCTGCACTTCCCCTTAATAAGCTCCTCTCACCACATTAAAGATAAAAGGAGAAGGGAAATATTTATATTCTGACAAAGCAGCTCTTCCCTTCAGGCTCTTGTTTTATTTATTAGCTTGCTCTGTCCCTCTTTTGCAGTTTTTTCTCTCTGTTTCAGTGCCTGTGCTCTCTTTTTCTCCTTTATTCACTAATTTCGTCCCTGGGAGACAGTGACAGCAAAAAACTTAGGAATTGCTGCCCAAGACATCAGATTCAAATTGTGTAATTCCCAGTTGATAACTACAACTCTCCCCACATCTGTGTTTTTAACACAAAGTAATGATTTATAGTGCTTAAACAATTGAATATGTTACATCTGATTTACTCCAGTTGCTTGGGATGAAACTGTATGTCATGGTTTAACTGCTGGACCCAGGACACTGTAGAAATAGAGCAAGTTGGCTTTTTCATGGTTGTTGTTTTTTGTTTATTTTATATACAGTGCAACACAGATGCTGAGTATCCTCCCTTGTTTGTATAAGCAGTGAAAACCACTATCGTTCTTGTCTGGAGAAGCCCTTACTGAGGCATGACACAGCTACACTGAGACCTTTCTAACCTCATTCATCAAACACTTCCTTTCCTCTGAGGCCTTATCCTGGGGGACCATTCATTTCCTTCAACTAATATGCCGCAGGAAAGGAATCTTGGGTAAATTCCTGTGTCTGGGTCTAGCTCGGAATTTCTGTAAAGGCTCGAGATGGCAGAGGAGTGGCACAAGTACAGGCAATATGCGGTATTCTTGTCCATTCTGCTTCTTTTGCTCTTTCTCAGACATCACAGCAAATCTTGTGCTGTCCTACAATGTCAGAGGACAACAGTGTCCACATTTCAGCTGTTCTTAGAGCTGTATTTTTCTTGCCACAATCAAGCAGCTTTCTGCTAAGAGTGAAGTATCAAATTAAAGAGAGTTGGTGCTCAGAAACTTCACCTCACTGACACTGTTATGTTTCTGCCTGTTGTCAAAGAATTGCACGATATCTGCAAAGCACACCCTTCACACCACCACGGTGAAGCGCTGTAAGCTGCACACTGATCAGTGGATGAGTTGCAGTGGGCTGGGGGAGCAGGCTGGATTTTACCATTCACAATCACCCCCCCAAAAGCACCACATCTCTGTTTCCAGACTGATCAGGAAGACAAAGGAATTTGTTAACTGATTTTTCTCCCTCCCATATCAATTAATGAAGCCCATCAAGGGAGATGTGTGCTCTTCTCTCTTAGTTAATTAATCCTTTTCCTTTATCTTCACAAATAATGGCAATAAAGCAATTAGCAAAGGATTTACAGGGTGTGGAGCAGTGAGAGATTCCTCCAGCCCCTCTGCAGCTCAAGCTGTTCAGCGCTGCTGCAATTCAGTCTCTCTCGGAAGGGATTTGCCCCCCACCCTTTGCGGTGTGGCTGCTGAAAGCCCGGCCTCCTCAAGATGCGACCCCCCCAGCTTGCTTTACTCTAACGGTTAACAATTTCGGTGCCAGTCCTTAGCAGAGGCCCCTTCCAGGACAATGGCTCCAGCCTTCAAAAGTGACAGGCACTGGCTACCGGTGGCTCCGCCATCCCTGTAGCCCCTGAGCCTGTGGCTCCCAGGGAGGATGCAACCACAGCACCACAATGCTGCTAAAACAGCAGTTCCACTGCCTCCATCTTCTCTCACAGCCCTGTCCTCCCATCCCAGCCCAAACACATGCTCTCCCTCCCTGAAAGCCCTCAGTGAGCAGTTCAGATCTCTCAGCCAGTAGAAAAGGAGCCTACCTAAGCTGTAAACCCTGCAGGAGAGGAACTACAGGAGGAGGGAGCTATCCTCTCTGCTCTGTAACAGCGAAGTGTTGAATGGCTTTTGCCATTCTCCCCAGCTGTTAGGACTCACCTGAACAGCTGTCTCCAAACTCCCTGACACAACTGCCCTGATGGTGGATGCCTTTTGTGGAAAGGAGTGCAGCTGCACAGTGAGGGATGTGCTAGGATAGCGAGCAGTATGTGGGTATGGGATATTCACACCCTGACAAGCATCTGTCCCTGCGCTCAGCTGCCCAAGTTGCCCTTTTTCAGGCTCCCTTTTCCTGGAGCCAGGTGTGTCCTGGCACTTTGTCCACGGCAGCAGCAAAGACCAGATTCCAGCCTCAAACAAGGGCATTACTGACAATTTATCTTGTGAAATGTTCATATGTTGGGTGGTTAAGGTAAGGCATTACTCAAGGATTTCAGGTACTTTTTAGGCAAGCTTGGGAAGCCAGTGTGGTGTGACCTGCTTCTGCCTACTTCCACTCACACCTTTGCACAGGGCTTGGCATGGAGTGGGTGAAAGTTGGCTGCACAACAGGTAGCACAAAGCACTTGACTGATTTTGATCATTTAATGGTTCTGAATCATTATTTCTTATAATTTGCCTTTAGATGTTACTATCAAAGCGTAAGTTTGTGATAATGTCCCATTTAAGGGAAGCTTTATAGAGTATTCTTTTTTAACCCTGCAGCTTAAGGAGATTACTAGCAGGTAAGAGTAAGTGGCAGATCCTGAAACACTGCAGCAAGAACCACACATGTGTTCAACCTCTTCCTTTCTGCCCACAGCTCGCCTTCTGCCTTCCCATTAGCAGCAATGGTGTATTGTTGGAAGGCCCATCTGCTCTCTCTTTCTGGAGGCACAAAGAGCTGGAGATGAAAATCTCCCACTCCTGGGCTCCTGGCTATGAAAAGTGGGAACCCTTCTGGTTCCCTGAGTGACACAGTCGCCTGGGAAGGGCAGGCAGATCCCAACAGCCCTGTATAGAGTGCTCAGTGAAGTGGTGCCTTCTGCACTGGTGGAGTCCTGAGGGAATGACCATGGGCCCTGAGTACCTTCACCCCCTGTTGGCATCAGGCTTTCAAGAGGAAGGAGGTCTCACCTTATTGTGCCAATTATTAACAATGGTAGCTCTGCAGCTGTACTCTCAGCCAGCATCCACTTGCAGGGATTAGGATGGGTGTTGCAAAATGACTGCAAGAACCTAAGGAAATTCTCTGTATGAAAAGGAATGTGTCCAGCTGTCCTTCAGTCAAGGTGTTTTACCCCAGTGAAAAGGGGTGACACATGTTTGGTTGCCCCTCAGCCTCCTGTGACCATCCCAGCCAGGCTGATCAGCCCTGTATTGTTGTGTGTCCCACAGGCTTTGTGAGCTGCCCAAAAGCCATGAATAGAAGAGCTGGTGAGTAATCCTAAGAGTATCTTCTGCTCTGGACTTCTCTGGACCGAATTCCTACCTCCCAACTCAGGTTCCACAAAAATAACTTTTTGATGTAAAGTACATAATTTGACTACACAGCCACTAAATATATCTTGTTGGGTCAATCCTTCCGTCGTTGTGGGGAAGTGTCTTGGGTTTTTCCTTTGTCTATCACATCGCTTTCTCACCACTGCCATGCCTATCTCTATTTTCAAATATAAACTTGGTGTGCCACTATCTAGTGACAGTGAAGAGATGTGGATGTTCTGTGCGACAGCATGTATACAGTAGATGCATATTTGTCCTTAAGGCGAGATGCAATGTTTCATCCCAAAGGAAAGAAGAATGACCTTTAGCCTGTCTGGATATTTTACAATCTGTCCTTCCTTTTCTGTTTCCTGTGAGGTTAAAGACCTGATGGTGATGATTGAAAGTACAGCAGTTCCTTCTCTCTTTAAATAGTTTTTTTTGAGTTATTTCAGAAGCAAGGGGGTAGAAAGGTTTAGTTGCATCTTCCTTTTCATCCTGATGTCCACCAGAGATCAGATTCTGCTGCATTTTACTTTCTAACAAAAGTAAAACTTAGTAACCTTTTCTTTCCCTTCATATCCAGCAGCTGAACATCCCCTACCCCTCCCAAACAGATTCCCGGAAGGATATATTTTGCAGCCTTCATACCAACAGCTTGCTTGCATAGTGCCAGCGTGGGATCTTTAGACTGCCGCTCCTAGTACTTCTGGGTCCGCATAGATTAGCGTCTTAGCTGTGGGGAGGCAAGTTCAACAATTTACTCCTAATTAAAACAGAAACGGTGGTCAGGGTTCATATCAGATCTGTTTCTTTGGTCTCCTTTTCTAGTACATCGCTGCAATATGTTTTTATGCAGAATGCTGGCAAAGATATTGTTGAGAGAAAACACAATAAGGTGATGCCAGATCATCGGCATTGCACAGATGGTCTACATGTGCGCCACAAATCCAGTGCTTGGGGAAATGTTGAATTTACTCTGCCATGGCTTCACAGCTGATTCCAACATGCACCACAAGCCTCCCTGACACTTCTAGGAAGTATTGGGTTTGCTGCAAACTCTCTGCAGCTGATCTGTGCAGATGCAGTCGAAATGCCTGGGGATTCTGGACACTGGGTGACCTAGGGGTTGCTAATGCTTGGTACTTCCAGCTGGGCCACTGGACTCCCAGAAATCCCCCACAAAGGTAAAGAAAGACCTCAGATTCTCCCTTCCTTCCAGACAAAATCTGTGGGCAGAAGAGGGCATGTCCAATTAAACCCAGACGTATTAGCCTTGCTCTGATGTGTCTGTTGGATGTCTGCAAGATGCAGAGAGATCAGGCAGATGATGAATGGTGTGGCAGTCTAAAACCACACTTTGTTGTGAGTCATGTTAGCATATTGATGCAGCCTTTCATTCTCAGCGTTTGTCAAAAGGAATTAGAATCATAGAATCATAGAGCAGTTAGGGTTGGAAAGGACCTGAACATCATCCAGTTCCAACCCCCTTCCATGGGCAGGGACACCCCCCACTAAACCATGCCACCCAAGGCTATGTCCAACCTGGCCTTGAACACCACCAGGGATGGAGCATTCACAACTTCC
>JANRGW010006739.1:6063-20970 GCA_024733675.1 Psilopsiagon aymara | reverse complement strand
CCCCCCCCCCCCCAGTTTAATCAAGCATAGTTCATTGTGGTACTTTTACTTCTAACCAGGAATGACTGACTTCCAAATACAATGATATTGTCATTTGCTCCATGAATGCTTTCTAAAGTACTCTCTATGGCTGCTTTACAGTGAAAAACAAGCCAAAAGTAGAATATGACATATTCTGTGTAGCATGCCTTTACTAGGGTAAGACACCATCCAATGCTTTAAGTATTGAGAAAATTACAACACACAGTTAAATTTATCCCTATGATAATTCTATCCATCTGGGAGCATTTTGCCCAGGTAGTTAAAATCCAGGATATTGCATTAAACTATTTAGCCTCCCAGTTTCCACTGAATAAACAGCTTCCATATGAAACAATATGCTTACATGTTCATACAGCTTGCTGCATTTCTCACCTTGACCTGGTGATGTCTAGCCTGAACCCTACACTACTCCCATTGAATCCTTGACTTCGTAGTGGCTTCATCTTCCACACAAAACTTTTTAATAGCGCAGGCATTTGGAACAAGTTGCCACAGGATAAGCTTACAGAGCACTAACTTCTCTAAAAGCATTTTTTTATTTACATTGTCTTTCTCTGAGGTAAATGGAAAGTACCTTATTCTTCACTGGAAGTGCGTTAAGCCTCTTGATATTTATCATAGGATATAGTGTATAGGAGTATACTGTGGTGATGTGAGTTAGGCTGAAGTAGAGGTTAGGGATATGTAGGTCTGGGGTGCAAATGTGCCTTTGCCACATTAGCTTGTGGAGCAGCAGCTCGGGACTTTTTATGTCTGGTCCTGAATTTGCTGAAATCGTGCTAGGAGATGCAACACACTCACAGAATTCAGAAAAGTTTAAGGACAGCCAGCATACATTATCCTAACTTATAATATCACTCACTGAAAAAAATCACCCTTCATTTTTGAGGATCTGATTAATGAGACAAAATTATATTCATAGCAAACCTCTTAAAAAGAAATATGGAGTTACTTTAACCTCAGTTACAAGATCTGAGTTATTGCTAGCCTCCTTCAGTCAAATTTCAGCAAACTGAAAATATCACAAGTGCCTTCTCCTTGTAACAACTGTTACAACTGTTTATAGAAACTATTAGAAGAAACAGAAATCTGCACCAATATTTCTATGCCTGAACTGTAGCCAGACATTGGCAAATTGTGTTTCCACAATGCATTATAAGCAAACCTAAATATGGGACCATTTAGTGGTGAAATTAAGAGTGCCAGTTCTCAAAGTGTACCCACATATTCAGCTCTGTGAAAGCATAGAAATCTCCACATATTAAAGAACTAGAATTTTTTGAGCCCCAAGAAGAAAAACCATCGTGGATATGAATAATACTGATTGTTATTTAAATCCTTCACTACCTCTTGAACAAGACGATCCAGCTTTTAATTGTGAAAAGTACAGAGGAGCTAGATAATCAGCTGAAGCCAAAAGGTGTGGCAACCCTTGTGATTTCAGTGTGGCATCCAGTGAAACTGGCTGGGGATCTGGAGAGTATTTTACTTAACATAATAAATATGATCTACAGAAGACATGGGCTATTCAATTCTCACTTGAGCAAACTCTCACTTAAAGAGCCACAGGATTAGTTACAACAATTTTAGCTACACGCCTGATGTTTGTGTCAACAAAAGGCAGAAAACTGTAACAGTGTACAGATTAGCCAAGTTCAGGCATTCATATCTTAACAGTGCAGTACCATTTCATCCAAACAGGCGTTTTGCTGCTCAAGCACAACCAACATTTGGCAACATTGCTGAAGGATGTCTTTTATTCAGGTATACATGGCCAGAGACTTACTGCTCAAAGAATAGTTTTCAGTACCTGCTGGGATCTCAGGATGGCAGCATCAATCTCATCCACCTTCTGAGAGATCATGTCACTCACTAATCTATAACGTTCGTTGTCCTCTGTTATCATCCTGTCAAGACCCTCTCTGGCCCTCCATGGCACCAGCTCCAGGAAGGCACTGCCAACTTCATTGAGAGTATCCAGTAAGCCTTTGTTGTTCTTTGCTTCTTTCTTAAGCTCCTGTAAAAGGCCATTTAAAGTAAACATGTCAGCATATGAACCGAACACTCTCAGCTTGCACATGCTTTTTTATTCTTTCAACCCACTCCATAAGTCAAGAACTGAAATGTCCTCACAGACCAAAGGGATAAATTAGCACACTTATTTTCATCTCTGTTGTATTAGCTTTTTGATTTTGTAAGCTGTTTGACAGGAAGGTGGGTGATTCTTGAAGAGAATTTTCTACAGAATATATCTTACATATATTCCTCCAGTCAGTATGGCAGTCTGAACTCTTTGTAATTTTATATGGGTTGTATACAATTAATTCAGATGATTTCTTAAACATGCAATGACTAGATTAAATTTCACAGCATCACATAATGCTTCAGGAATGGGGTTTTATCCATTTAGAAACCGCTACTGCTGTTTCACTTCTTTTTATATATGAAATTTAATGAAAAGATTATTTTTTTTTAACTTCCTCCCTCCACATCATCTGCACCATCCAGATTTTACTACAGATTTTCTTTTGCAATAAATATTGTTAAACAAGATTAGTAATACATATCTTTAAATGCCAACTCTTTTTACACTTTACAGGATTTTACCCATGTTGCAAGTAAAGGACCAAGCCAACTTCGTTTGACAACTTAAGAGTTTTCCCAGCATTAGGTAGCTGCTTGAACAAAAAGGAAATGTTGTGCTTCTCCTGTGCTAAAAATAAACCTCAATCCGATTTCATAAGTGATTATAACAGATGACTCTGGAAAGTGAGCTAGATTCTTAACTGCTGTTACATTTAGTCAAATGATGTGATGCCAAAATTTCTTATTCACAAAACAAATTCATGCCAAACATAAGTTAACACAAAGCCTAGCTGAATCATACAGCAATAAGCAATTCACAGGTTCTAAAACCTACTTTTTGTCTTTCTTGTACTTGGCTTAATTCTTCACCATTTGGTATTTGACTTTCATATGAGAGTAATTCCACCTCCGCTTCATCAAGCCATTTGCAGAGTTCCTCATGAGTCGAGTGCAGTTGATCTGCAAGCTGCAGAGCCTGCTCTAAGGTCTTGTATACATCAGAACTCAATTTTGTAATGTCTTTGTATCTTGCTTTAATGCCTTCCAGTTTATCTTGAATTATCACAACTTCATCACCTAAAATAGAGGGATGTTATTTCCTATGATCACAAATATTTAAAACAAAACAAAACCTAACCCAAATCCCAACCCCTGCCTATAACAGAGATCTCAGCATTTAACTTGTAGAATAACTCAAACAAGATGACAAGGTCAATCCTCAACTATTGTAAAGTATCCTACCATCACTAAAGTTAACAGAGCTAGTAAGATTACCTCAGCTCAGGATCTGTCCTTCTGTCTTTTTTCTGCTTTACTAAATTATCAGAAAGGAAAAACTCAAGATAAAATATTTAATACAAATGTTCTTTAAAAAAAAATAATCCAACCTTAAATTCAAAATACTTCTTCCAATGGCAAAAAAGCCCAGAAAAAAGTAAAAAAAGTGTTATTGAAAATGTGAAAGAAAAATATCAACAAAATACAAATTAGATTTTCAATTACAGTAATATTTGACATCGCTCTACACCCTCATTACTATTCACTTGAAAGATAACTCAAAAGGCAAAACCAAAACCAACGTACTGAAGTTTATCAGTGCATATTCAGATTTCATTACATAATGTTTGGAACAGAAAAGGACATCCCTCCACTCCCAACCGTGCGTGTGTCTTAAAGAGTTCAAGAATGCTAGAAGTACCGGGAAGTCTGGACAGATGTTGATCCACAGAACAGACACGTGTGCAACTGGAATGTAATTTTTCCCACAGTATTAGCTCCAATGGACAAATCTTTCCTCTTGCAGTAAAAGGTAGTCTAAAATCTTGTTCATCTGTGGATGCCTGCAGGGAATTGACTGCATCCACTGCCAAACAGCCCTCCATTATGACTAATGTCCATAACTTGCTATTAGGAATGGAATGCAGGTTCACTAAAATAATTTTCCACTGAAAATAATAAAGGAATCAAGGGCCAAACTCCCTACAGTAAAAAAGATTTTTGCTTACTTACGTTAATAGTAAAACTGACCCCAAAACACAATATATCTTGACCTCAAACCTTCATTAGAATGACTTCATTATGACTGCCTTAAACAGCAAATATTGACTAATATTTAAAGGTTCTACTTAAATTCTCATGAGTACTTGCAAGTACAAGATAAAAAGCCTTATGAATCACAGTTTTCTATAAGCTCTCACCTGTTGTTTGCTTGAGAAGCTCTAAGCCATTTTGTATAGCTAAATCAACATTCTGTTTTCTAAGAACAATCTCTTCCTGAAGATCCTAAGAGAGAAGGCCATTTGTGTTAGCACAGACACAACAAATTATAATATTTTTATTTGGAATTAGCATATTAACACTTCAAACAAAATATATTAATGAAAAATAAATGAAGTATGGAAAATACAAATAAATTTTTTAAAATGAACTAAATAATAAATGAACAGAAATAAAAATACCAGTAGTTCAGAGTGCTGTTTCTCAAGCAATTCTCTGTTGCAATCTTGGACTGATAATTTGCCCAGTTTATCATGGATTTCATTCAGCCAGTTCATCAATTCAACTTCGTCCTCCCCAAAAATCTGAGCATTGCTGTAAGCTTGCTGGAGAAGTTCAGACCTGCTGTTCATCTTCTCTTGAATCTCAATGTATCGGGCCTGAGAAGAATCTAGCTTTTCCTGCACCATATCTTTATCTTCCCTGGAGCTCATAGTCTTTAGAGACTGACCAGTGCTAATGGCCTGATGTAAACTCTTATTGTGAGCTAGGACATCATCTTCTAGGGCCTATATTTTTTTCAATAATGAAGAATAATGGAAAACAAAAGCAGAAAAATATAAAAGAAACATAAGTTGAACTCAATAAAAACTGAACGAAAAAGGACATATTGCCAACATAAATATATACAAATCAAATTACAGAAAAAAACAGAACAAAAAAAACCAGCCTGGCAGAACACACATTCACCGTAACACCTTTGCCAGTTGAGTTGCACTTTACAGAAGCATCTGAAAAGAATGACACAAGCAAGTATGTGGTTTGTGTCTTACTTTATGCTGAGAAATTTGCTGCTGCAGTTTGGAGGCCTGCGTTCCAATGGGTTCTGCATTTGCAAGCCTCTTCTCTGTGGCAGTCAGCCACTCCACTAGCGGCTCGAGAGCTTCATGGAACTGCTGCGCTACCACTGAGATGCCTTCCAACTGACGGTTCCTGTCAACACACCAAGAGAAAGGTTATTTTTTGTGATGAAGTAAGTGTGAAACAGTTAGAAAAAATACGAAAGGCCACTGAATCCTTTGCAAAATAAAGGATATAATTGTCTTGTTGCAGGAACCAGTCATTAAATTAAATAGAAATATATCTATGATAATCATGAAAACCAAGGTAGAGTTAAAATCAAAATATGGGAAAAACACCTCCGAAGCTGTTTGAAACTCTCTGAGCTAATACGCAACTTTTGCAAATAAACAGAGTATCACTTTATTCATACACCTACTGCTAAAAGTAATTCAGCACTAAATTCAGCAAAGCATTGTTTTATACCCAATAGGACAATTCTCAAGTTTCTTGTTGTCTTTAAGCATGAAGTTACATTCCCTTCACTAGTAAACATTTTAAAGTTAGACAAAGGATCTACTGAACCAGAACATACTGTCATGCTTCCTCAGCACTGTAAAATATCTTTAAAGATTTGTTCAATTATTGAACGAAACTATTTGGCTCTACTTCTGCATCTCTTGTTCTTGGTAAAAGCTCTCAGCAAAGTGAGACAATGATAATACAGCAGAGAGACTAGACCTCCAAACTAAAAAAGCAGAATCTAAAACATTTTGGTTTCAGATTATTACATTTCAGAGAAGGCTCCTGACTGCAAGAACTGCCTTCTCTACAAACCACTGCTGAACAAATCTCATTCAAGCACACTTTGAAAGAGAGATTTCCCTTACATGAAAAACATCGCAGTATTTCAAATGGGGCTCTTATTCCAGATAAAAGCTATGTTTATATGTGCTAAAAAACAAGGTAGTCTGCACACATTTAGCCACAGAACACTCAGAGAAGTACTCTACATAGTTTTCAAAATCATCCTTAAATCTCCATTTCTAGAGACTGGCCTAAGAAAAATGGATACAAGCTTGCAGCTAATAGATAGCTTTAGAAAAGTTGAAATATGATTTTTAATCAAATATCATCAGACTGGAAAAATAATATCAAATCAAACACGACATTTACCCTGGCTAATAAGTCAGGGTAAAAAAAAAAAGGAAAGAAGGGAATAATGGTCTATCAGTGGTTGACTCTGCTAATTAATCAATCATATTAGTAGCATGAGGTAACAAAAAGGGTTCAGAGTAAATGAACTAAAGAGGGGCTGCCAGAAGCAGTAGGAGACAACAGGTTGAATTCAGTGCTACTCTAGCACCCAAATCCTAACATCCATTTGCCCTTCACTGTAAAGCTTCACTGTTCACTTAAATTCATTTTCCTTCAACTCTCCAAGTCATTTCTTGTTCTTAATTATATGCCTGTTCAGGTCCCTCTGTTATGCATACTCTTTCTCTCTCCACTCCGGACAAGGCTGTGCTTTTTCAGATCCCCACCCAGAAAACACAATTAGCAAACCTTTCAACACAGATATCTTCAAAACCAATTCACAGTTCAGAACATTACAGGTACTTTATACACCAACAACAACTCATAAATCTAAGTGTGCACATACACAGATACCATGAGTATGTTTTCATCTTTTTTTCAGGGGTGTGGGGGGTGGGGTGGTTGCTTGCTTTGGGTTTTGTTTGTGATTTTTTGTGTTTCCTCCCCAGCATAAGTACATCCGCAACTGACAGTATGAGGACCAAGTTGTAGAAACTAATTATATGGATGACACCAAACAAAAACATGGAAGAATTGAGTGCCTGCTCCATAGCAACATGTCAAGATTTTGAAGTTCCAAGAGAGTGTTGTTTTTATTTAAATGTAAAATTTGCACTTGATTCTATGCAAAACAGGTTCTTGCACCAAGAAATCTGCATTCTAATCAACTAATGGGGATAAAATATTGAGAAGACACACATGAAATTAATTGCAGCGGACTATAGCATCTTAGGCTAAACTTTTTAAAAGCTTTTGGTCTATTCAAGTTACTTCACTTTTCCTTCAGAGGATCTATTATATCAACATCAAGAACGATAGTACTTACAAGATTTCACACCAGAGAGTTCCACATGCTGCCTCTAATCATCTATCACATCCTATGTCTACATTTTTCAAATATATGAAAGAATTCAAATACCTTGTTTCAGCTTTACTGAGCAGCGCATCCCATCGACTATCCAGGAAACTCAACTGCTTTAAGATTTTCACCTTATCAGCAGGTTCTGCTGACTCTGCGATTTTCTCCCCTTCACGCTTGATCAACTCAATGGTAGGCTTACGGTCATCCAGCAGCCTCTGGAGAAGCTACAAAGAAAGCAATCAGGCATCAGGTTATTAGAAACATTGTAATAACACAATTGCAAAACCAGAAGGAACTAGACTTCTTGAAACCATGTTACAGCAAAAAAACAAAACCCATCACCTACATTGTGATGAAACTGCAAATAATGCTAAACAAACTGAAACACAAACATACAGTGCAGTGTGCCCCCAACACAGGTTGATTTTTAGCTTCTCAATTGTTTTACTATGAACAGCAATGTTTCATGAAGCCCAAACTATCTCCTTGGTTTCTATGAGGCAAAGATGTTCACAGCCCAATAAGTGAACATGTAGAGGAAAAAGTTTTGTTAAATACCACTGAGGGAAACAAAATATTCAGAGTATCTGATATGTTTTATAGGAACATTTCTGAGAAAGTTACATGCCCTTCTAGATCTGGAAACACAAAGGTAATTCTGACATATAGGCAGTTAGGAAAATACTATTAATAAATAATACTAAACAAAAACTATTGTACAATGAACTATCTACTTGTTTGAGATACAACTGAGTTCACAGATCTAGTCCAGTAAATTAATTTCTCCATGAAGAATAAAACACATCTTTGTCTACAATGCTCCCTTCCTCCCTTCTCTAGCTGCCTTTGGTAACAGTAACATTTTGCCTTTGTAGATATCCCAACATGACAATCCCCTGACGTTACTGACCATAACTTTATACTAAATCTTTAGGTGGCAGTGAGCCACACAGTACAACTGCATGGAATGTATGTATGTTTCATAAGCTACATTTTAAGTCTTTTTGCTATAGCCATTATAAATATTTGCAAGAGTTGACAACACTGATACATTAGCACAGACCATTTCCCAACAGCATTCCAACTAATTACCAACAATGATCAGGTCAGAATCAGGATCAAGAGCCAAGTATTAAGTCTGTAATCTCCAATATTACCTTGGAATTATTACAATGAAACTTTACTAGTTTTTATTTCCTACTTTCCAAATTACCAAACACTTGATTTTATCCTTTCTCTTTTTCAAATAGATCGTTAACAATCCTTTCCACATAGTGTTAATAATTCTAACCAGAGCTCATATTGCAGTGTCATAGAAAATAAGCACTTCCCCCAACCCTAGACAGATTCTTGAGTATTGAACAGATGGCTGCTTTATACAACTTGGCACCCTTCAATGTCATATAATACACTTGACCAGATTTCATGTTTTGCCAAAGTGTAAGAATTTATTCTCATTGATCCAGTTGTAGGAGAGATATTCTGAACTTATTTCACTTACTTTCTGTTCTTGTATTTGGGCCTTCACAACTTTGAATTCAGCAGATGGTGGTTTCTGATTAGCCACAAGGTCTTCTGTATCAATGAGCCAGCTAAGCAAAGATTCAAGGGCATCCTGAAATCTCCCACAGTGAAGAAGGGCTTCCTGCAATTGTGCAGCACGCTGGGCAACCTGAAAAAAAAAAAAAAGGAGGATCAGACTCTACTCACCTTTTCTTTTCATTTCTGTGAAATTAGTAGCCAAATTCTGTAGAACACTTGGCAATATCACAAATGCTCTCATTTTCATAGCGATCACATAAGAGCACTATGGCACAATTTAGCATTCATCTCTCAGAGCTACAGACATCAAATGAAAAGAGAAGGTTGATTGCCACCAAATCAGTATTAGTTCCTTATTACAAGACATGTAAGCCTGTTTTATATAGCTACAGTATTATGAAGTATATTGACAGGATGTTTGTATACCAGATCATCTTCATTTTCCTTATAGAAAGACTGAGCCAGGAACCCAAAGTAGCAACTCTAAATAAGGTGCAATAATCCATCCAATGGGAAGAAGATATAAGAGAGAAGGTGGTAAATAGGTGAACCACAGGTATCTGTTGTTCTGTTCCATCACTCCTTCAGGAAGACTAAGTGGAGAAAAATGAGTGCCGTTTCTACTTCCCACCCTTTCCATTTTCCAAGAGCAGCAACTGCTGGAAGAGGACTCTTCAAAAGCACAGAAAATAATCTACAGCCACTTTTCCAAAGCAGTGATACTATCTCATGTCTTAAGCAATACAATCCTATATAATATAATACAATTATAATGGAAATATGCCACTAGTCACACAAAGCCAAGCTGTCTCACTGCTCTCTGCACTGCACAGGCACAACAGTGTACATGACCCAGTACAATACAGTGAAAAAACATCTGAACAAAGACTGCAAAACAGCTACCTGAAAGTGGCTGGTGACAAATTACATAGCTACCTTTCCCATGAAAGTGTCACTACTCTAACCTATTTGATTGGGTTATCAAACTTCCCTGGTCTGCTTAAGCAGGAAGAAACATCTCGTCCTAGTGGAGTCTTTCCTGAATAAAAATCCAGGACAGACCTACAGAAAGTTTGACAAAACCTTATAAATGACAGCAATAGCTCTTGCTACTAGTGATACAAATCTTATCCTCAGAATTACCAACAAAGTGATTGTGTAAAATAATATAATTCCTATTCTTAGAGAGTATTTAATTTCCTGTATTTTGAAAGACGTCAGCAAGCAAATAATCAAAAAGCAGAACACAACAAAAGCAGAACAGTGTACAAAACAATAACCTTCTTATTAAGAGTCTTCCATCGGGTGTTGACATCTTCAAGGTCATGTTCAAGGTTTTCTGTGCTGGAACTTTTAGCAGCACTTTGAATAAGGCCTTGACCCAACCAATTTACCTCCTGTTGTTTTACTTGTAAGGGCTCAATTTCTTCTTTCTGAAATACCTGCAGTTGAAATACAAAACACACATGAAACATTGTATCTTCTGACATGGTGTTTACATCAGGGTATGCAACAATAACAACAAGAAGAAAAGCTGAAAATTGGTGTTTGGAAGAAAGGAAACCATGCCTCATCAGCACCTTCCTAAGAAAAAATCATTAATGTAAACAGAAAGGACTCAATCTAAACAAGAGTAAATGCAATACACCACAGGGAAAATGACGCTCATTTCCATGAGTAGTTTTAGACAGGAAGGAAAGGGGGAGAGAGAGTAGAGGGACAAAAAATTAGGACAAAAGCAGAAGTTTTAAGTTGAAGAAGTGGTAAAGAGAGAGCTATTTTAAGGCAGTTTTTAGAAAAACATAATGGTAATAAGTGAGGAGGAGGCACTACAGATGCTGCTGAAACAGTATCCCAGCAGACGCCCAGGAGAAGGGGGTTTTCATTCAGAGGGATTTCTTGCAAATTACCAGGGCTTTGAACCTACCCAAAAGGGCAGTTTGAGCAGTTCTCTGTTTGCTTTATTTTACTCTTTCAGGTATTTAAGCTTTTTCAGAGCCAGATTATTACCATTAGCAACAGCAATGTAAATCTCCATTTGTATTCAGCTGCATTAGGCTGCACTGACACCAGTGTCAATGAGATCAGAAAATGGCCTGAAGCCCCTGAATTAATTACACAGGCTAGTGAAAAATAACCAGTGAATAAACAATGCTAAAGAATGCTCAACTTTTGACCCTAAATCCTTCTATTTCTATAGCAGCATTCAGAAACAGTTTTGGTGTACACTTAGTGCATTCAAAGCAACCTTTCTCAGCATCCTGAAAAGCAGGAATCGCTTTGAGCTACCAGTGACTCTCCTCTTTTGCACCAAACACTGTGTGCCAAGCAATTGCTTTTAAACCACCAGACCTCAGGTGGCTGAGCACGCTTCCACCAGCTTGACAAGTCAATCTAGAAGCTAGAGCACTTACACTAAACAGGAGGGGTAAAATAAATGAAGCAGCCCTCGGAACTTTGTTTCTACTGACAAAAAAAACCAAACCCTGAAAACTGTAAGACTGTGGTTACATGAAAACAGAGAGTGCAACCAGCTGGCTGCTCCCAGAAAAAAGGAAAACGCTTGTGTTTCTCTTGACTGTAGGGTAGGGAGGAGGCAGAATAGTATTTCCACACAGAATCAATAACAAATTCTTCTTTTATGTGCCATAAAGCCTCATCTTTCTGAGAGCAATGTCCTACCACAGAGAGAACTGATCTCCACAATCTGTCCTTTAAAAACGCATGCATTCTTTGCAGAGAGAAGCTTAAAATAAATTACAATTATTGCTGAGGCCAAAGTTTACCAGAACAACTTAGCAACAAAGCCTGAAGTATCTCGGATTTCAACCAGAGTGGGAAGGCAAAAATTGCGGACCCGAAAAACACCCTTTCCTTATTGCAAAGCTTCACTTCTTACTCTTAACTTCATCCACCACTTCCAAAGCACTGCAAGATCTTGCGCTTGTAAGCACTATCGTAATGTCAGAGCTGATCTCTGGCAAAAGGCAGCTTTCAGAAGAGGCGCTGAGCCTTTAATCTGCCTGCTTTGGAAACCACAACTACTCTTGCTTATACCTTGATGAGTAAGGCTGCTCAGGCTGAACACATGGGCTGTAGCTGCCCTTGAATGGCATTGCTCGTAACAAAGCTGTGTACAAACAACAGCCAGCGCCAACACGGGTGCACGGAGGAGGCACTCTGCATCGGGACTAACAGCACCAGCTGGTGATAAATAAGCCTGCCCCACAGAGCTGGGAGTAAATACCCCCTTCAGAATTTGTCCCTAGTTCATGTGCTGTACTGACCATCTCACTATTGCAGACATGCCACATGTGCTATGCAAATGACACTGATTACCTACCACCTCTGCCAAATTAATAAAAAACACACACATTTTTGCAACAACAAAACCTGAAGAAAGCTTTAAACAAGCTTTAAGGCTACATTACAACTATTCAAAATCTATGGGGATTTTGTTTTTCAATTTGTTTTTTAATTACCTTGTTAGACAATAGGCCATTGCAGACTGTATCCAAGGTTTCTTGGATGTCAGTGGTCCAGATACTTCTCCCTGGGAAAGCTTTTGGACAGTTTACAGTACTATCTAATTCAAGTTGTTGAACAGAAAATGCAGTTTCATTTGAGCCTGCACGTGAGATACTGGATTCCTCTGTATCAGGTAAAATCTCGTATTTTGCTAAATCCAAGTCACTAGTATTTACAGCAACGTTCACGTTATAAACATCCACATGAGGAAGTACCTCATCTGCGCGATCCTCCTCTACTGTTGTGTCCTGTGTTTTAATTTTTTCATTAACTTCATATCCATTTTCCACTTCATTTTTGTCAAGGGAAATACTTCTATTACCTTGAAGAGGATCTTCATGTGACAGAGTTTTCTCTTTGAAACTTTGTAAGTGAGAGTATTGCCTCTCCAACTCTTCCTGATCACTTTCACATGTCTGAGCACTGCTTTGTTTTACTTTTCCAGTGGGTAAAACATCATGCAAAGCCAATCTGCAGCTTTCTTTGACAGGGAGACTAGTGGTTGCAAGCAGTGGGGTGTGCTGCTCTCTGCAAATTGCTGGAAAATACGGTCTGAACTGACCTACTGCATGAATATCTTCTGCAGAAGATAAACTTCTGGTCTGAGTTTGCTCTCCTGCTAACACTGTATCTTCTTTTTCTTCCCTTTCTGTTGGAGGGCTGCACAAACCAGAATCATCCTCTTCTGAGGTAAGAGAGTTAGTACCCCATTGGCATTTGCCAGATCTAGCTGTATCTGACATATCAGCAGTTTCATTAAAGGAACTGTCACTTTTATTTGTGTAATCCGAAAAGTTGGGCGGAACAAGCATTCTCCATGATCTCCTGTGCTCCTTCTTTTCTGTGTGAGACTTTGCTTTAGGTAATGCAGCTGTCCGAATTATATCACTGTTCAGTTTGAGTGCATCAAAGATCATTTTTTCATCTAACTTGTTAGCTTCACGGCTTCGGAGCTCAAAAACACTGGAAGAAGTAAGGGCACCATTGGAGCACAAAGTGCTGATATCCAGTGTTCTATGACTGTAGGGTAAAGTCCGGTCAGTGAAATGCCTCGAGGTGAGGCTGCCCTTGGAGCCCGAATCAATCTGTTCATTCAGCCGCACAGTGTCATAGATGGACCTCTGGGGAACGTAGCAGTCCTCAATATTTAGATCTTCATCTTCTTCCCCTTTGCCAACACATGGGGGATTCTGACGTAGACAGTCTGGCCTGCTAAGTGGCTTCCCCATCCTGAGAATACACCACTATACCTCCGTTTTCATGGATGCACAGGAAACATTTAAAAGACACTAGCACTCTAAAGAATTACAGTAAACTTGCCCTTAGAGTAAGATGCATAGACACTAAACATGCACCATAACTTATGAGGTGGCTGAGGTCATTCATAATCTAGTGCATCAGTTTAAATGCAACTTTACCTGGATGTGAGGTTTTTTCACACACACCCACCCTCTAAAATATAAAGTGCTTCAGTAAGAAAGTAACATAAATCTTCCAATGTCACAGAAAAACGAAGTTTAGCAAAACCCAGCAGTGGCTCAAATATTGCAGACCTCCATGGAAGGCTTCATTTATTTTTGTGGTTCAGAATCTGTACCTGAAATCTCCCGAATAAGCCTTCTAAATGAACAAGCATTACAGAAGGCAACACATTATCTTTTGTAGGTGATGGCTTAACTGTAATCCATTTAACTGGTTTGCAGAGTCCCATCTCCTTTATAAATAAAACGTGGTGCGGCAGCTTAACAGGACAGAATCCACAGTAGCCATATACAGTCCAGAAAAAGGCACGGAGGAAATCTTTTGGGGGATGGGGGGAGAAATAAGTTAAATCCAGACCAGTAAGAATAACGAATCAGCCCTTTACTTTTTTGGCAGTAGCTACAAATAACCTTGATCCGAAAGGCAGCTTATCCTCCTCTTGTACCAGGCTCCTCCGTGGTGCCCCCACTAATGTGCTGTCCCACAAGAAAACATCACTTTCTAGCAGCCAAGCCAACGCGTCCTTCGAGCAGGCAGTCAGAAAACAAACGTTTTACACCGATTCTCCCGGTGCCATCCCGGAGAGCCGTTTAAGGCAGCGGCAGAGCAGAGCAAGCGCGCGGGTAAATCCTCCCTAAGGCACGGCAGGTTTGCGTTCGGCAGGTCCCGACTACAAGCCGCAGCCAGCGGTGCGTCCGCGCTGCTTCCCCCTCATTTCTGAAGCGCGGCTGCCAAGGAGGAGCGGCTAGAGGTTCGCCCCGTCCTCCCCCAGCAAGCCGCCCAGCCCGGCGGTTCGCCCCGCTCCCTGCGGGCCGGCAGCGCCCGCCCAGCGCCTCGCTGCGAGAAACGCCCCGTTTCGCTCTTGAGGCAACATCTGCTCCCGGCCCGCCCGCTCCCGCAGCGCCGCTCCAGGGGTGCCCCCGCCCGCTCGCCCGGCCGTCCTTCTCCTTTGCCCCTCGGCCCCCCGAGCCCTCGCTGCTCGCACCTCCACC
>JANRGW010006738.1:0-39595 GCA_024733675.1 Psilopsiagon aymara | reverse complement strand
TTTCCCCTTAGTGAAGCCATGCTGGCTGTCACCAAGCACCTTGTTGTTCTTCGTGTGCCTCAGCATGCCTTCCAGGATAGAAAGACATGCTACAAAAGAAACCTTTACAAGGTGTATAAAGTAAAATTGATATTATTTAGGTGTTGCATGTAACAACGAACTGGGAAGCTGGGAGGAGAAGGAATGTTTTCAGAGCTACTGCCAAGAAAAAAAATTCCAAGACGTCTTATATGTGCTTCTCAATTACTTCTCCGTTAAATAAATTTGCATTTACCTACACCTTGGGGTGAAAAGAGACCTCTGTTTTGGCTCTGGTTCCCTATTCACTGCTAGAGTTCAATTAAATAATATTAGTTAAAGAATGACATAGTCTAAAGCTGACTATCATTAGGGTAGGGCTTTTGGGATAAACTTGAAACATTAAAATAACTAAGGAAATTACTTCTAGATCAATCTAAACTGTTAGTGGGGGGAGGAAGTGTTAGGGTGTTTTTTTGTTTGTTTTGGAATTTTGGGTTTGGGATTTTTTTGTGTGCTTGGGTCTTTTTTTCCTAAAAGAAAATGTATTCAATATGTAAAGAGAAATATTGCTTTAAAGTAAATTAAACACCAAAGTTCACGCAGCTATAGATGTGCTCAATTTTACAATTAAAAGTTTTCTGAATCTCAACTTGTGATAGTATCAACCCCCTTTAAAATGGCTTCTTTTTTCCATTTAATTTACTATTTCTGCCACCACTTCCCTCCCCCAAATCACACTAGCCTAATTGCAAGTACCTTATTTCAAGTCTCTCTGAAGGATTCTTGCCCTCTGAAGAGCACTATCGCTCTTTTCATTTGAACCTTTCCAAAGACCCACAATCATTGGCAACCACACAAAAAAGCCCATATCAATTATTTAATTACAAGTTAAAATAAATTTCTAGTTATCTGCTCTTCCTGGCTTCTGCATGTTGGCTTTGCTTTTTTGCAGTGGTTCAATCAACATGCTTCTGAGTTTCTGCCCAAAACACTGCCAGCACTCACATAATAAATGATAATGAAAATTGGTGACACATCATCTAATCAACTCCTTAATGGGAGTCCCTGCTTACAATTTCATTTGTGGAAGCTAAAAAGAAACACAACTCAAGAACTGGTCTCTACCTTCTCAGAGTGGATATCACCTTTGGGAACGGCATTCAAAGGCAGTGAGAAAAGCCCAGGTATTATTTATCACATGCAACAGTGTAAGAGAGTTACAGGATTTTTGTACCAATGCTGTCAATGCAATGCTTCTTTTGAGTTCAATTTTACTTAGTTGGAGAGGTTTATAACTCATTTCATAAGAAAATGTTTTGATAATAAATAGCGAAAAAGCGCATAGAATCATTAGCAGAAATGCTCGCTGGATAGCAAGATGCAAGAAGATTTCTGAAGCTCGTTAATGTAAAGGTATTGCTTTATTTTCACTCATCCATTGCTAAAACTTCCATGAATAAGCACTTCAGGATTTGGCCCACCGATTATAAACAGCATGCTCCATTGTTCACTCCCAAGAGAATCTTTAATATGTTGGAAGTGGAGAAACCCAGCCGAGGCGCAGTATTTTGAGCCAAAGGAAGTTTATGTAGCAGCCTGGCATATCTCCATAGGAAAACACATGCCCAATCCAGTAGAAATCCCAGTTTTAAATTGCTGGAAAGCATTTTATGAGTCATAAATAAATCTTCATACTAATGCTTTGGGCTTGTACAAGAAATTGAGTAGTTCCAAAGACATCTTAAAGAATTCTCCCACCCATTTTAATGAGCATCTCTACTGCTGGCCAGAGTACTTTCTACGGAGCACTTACGGATAACGGGTAATAAATAATTTTCAAAAAAAAGACAAATAATCTTTGTGGTTACACAGGTGAAATGTGGATAAAACCATTTTCAAAAGCACATGAATGTAGAGAAAATCTGAAGAGAAAAAGGTCAAAACTAAAGTTGTACCACCCAAAACTATGAAGAGTCTTCACTGAAACGTTATATGTTTCAAACATGCTTTGAAATACATCTCTTCCCAGTGTAGTCAATTCATACTTTTAAATTTATAACAAGACTAAAACATTTCAAGGTCAATGGCCTGTCAATGTCCATTCTGGCAGACATGACAGGAAGTGTCATGTGTGCCAGACATGATGGACATGAACACAAGTGCAGAATACAACTCATCAATACTATTAAACCTCCAATAAACAGGTACAGCATTTATCCCTTGCAGGGGTGAACAGGATTTCAATCACACAGCTCAAACGCACAAAATGGGTACATATGTTTCAGCTGCACTTTCAGATGATGAAACTAGGTGGGCTGTTGTCCCTGTTTGGAGTTGTTCAACCCCCCCCTGATAAGCTATTACATGACAATTGCTTTGAAAGGGAAGTAAAAGCAGTTACAAACTCCAATTGCTTGAACTAAAAACATCTCCTTAGATTGAAGCACTAACAGACTTATTTGAGCTTACTTACTGAAGCAGTAAGCTTAAGATGCACATTTGACTGAATTTCTGTATGAAGTAGGCAACAGGCATCATGCAAGCAAGTCTTCCCAAA
The DNA here is from genome assembly GCA_024733675.1 of Psilopsiagon aymara. Taxonomy (NCBI): domain Eukaryota; kingdom Metazoa; phylum Chordata; class Aves; order Psittaciformes; family Psittacidae; genus Psilopsiagon; species Psilopsiagon aymara. The sequence goes on along the minus strand of JANRGW010006738.1, from coordinate 37,017 downwards.
AATCAAAGCCTGTTTCCAACCTACAAATTCATTCTTTATGTATGCAATTTAAGAAAACCAGAATGCTTGAAAGTACCCAAAGTAGCTACATTATTTGTGTTTTCCATTGAATCTTAATAATGCTGCTGTAAAAATCACTAGAACTGGCTTAAAAGGAAAAGACCAACAAATTTAAGGATCTTTTCCACATTTTTTATACAGAGAAAGACAGGTAAGACTGCAAACATCACCATTCCTTAGCAGTAGACAGGAAAGACTAATATATCAGCCAGTGAAAACATTAGCATGTTACATTCTTTAAATATTTCATTCTTTGTGGATAGTCCAGTTTGAAGCATGACGTTCGCCATCAGTAAGACATGGTTTTAACAGCACGAATGAAGGAAAGGAATTTTATTAAGCCTTTTTCTAAATATGTATCTCAAAACCAGAGATTTGGTTTGTTTGGGGTTTTTTTAAGTTATTTTCAAGTGATTTCTGCATATACACTTTGGCAACTCTTCATCTGCAAGAAATGTTCAGAAAAATTTAAAAAGCTCAAATTGAAGCTCTTTAAGAGCAGAAATGCAATAATATAGAAAGTACCATTTTTTTAAATACAAACCACTCAACCATGAAGTTTTCAGGGCAAAAATTTACAATTAAGATGTGTTACCCATGAAAAAGAAAAAAGATAATTAACATGACAATATTCACTTAAGTCCTTACTTTGTTCAGAAGACTTAGTACCAGGCAATGCAGATGAGGTCTAAAATTATGCATTTAACTTAAGATTTTGGACTCACTGGAAGCTTGGATTGTTAACTCTGATCACCATCATAAGGACCTGCTTCTCTTCTGAAAATATATAGGATTACCCAAATCATAACTTGAATATATTAGTTAAACGTCTAAAATCAGACACCTAAAGTTAGTGTGAAACTCCAGAATACTAGTGTAGCTGAGTTTAAAAAGATTGCTAATAAAACAGATGTGTTATAGAACTGATGAGTACACATAGGGACATTGTTCACATAAGGAAATCAAAATAATGATTGTGTAAAAATTTTGGCCATATGCTTTTGGATCAATACTCTCCTGAAACCTCTTCAGCTATATTTGGTGATCCAAATTTGTCACTTGCAACACTTCCGCATTTTGCAGTTCTGTGCAGATTATTTCAAATCACAAGCCCTTTCATATCTGCAAAACTCCACTTTGCCTTACCTTTACTACAGTTTCAGCCATACCCAAAACAATGCCCAATTAACCTTTACTATGATTTGGATATTGTTCATCAGCTTATCAATCTATACATTTTTAAAACATCATTTTTATTGATGCAAATGCTGTGCCAAGTTCATTTGTTTAATACAGAACAGATACAAGCTTTTGTCACGTTTAGCAGTGCGTTAATTCAGAAGCAATCTCATTCTTTTTACCATTAACATAAGCAGAGTCAACAAAATCTAGTCCATATGTGAAATCAACTAGTTTCTCCATCTACTTTTTTTTCATCTACATGATGACTGGCTGCAAAGTTTTACTAATCACGCATTATGAAATTAAATAAAGTTAACAAAACTAAATGCATATTCATGTCTGCTACAGAAAAAACCACATAAACAGTTTTTTTGTACTGCTAAATGAGCCATTAGCTCAAGACAGGGCAAATCCATGTAGTCATGCTCTATTATTTCTGTAACAGTGCATACAAGCCTTTATTAAAGACAAAGACATCATTACAATAGACATTAGACACAAAGAAAAAGATCCCTGATAAAACAATCTCACAAAGAACTCAGAAATGAGGCTATTGCACAATTTACTGGCTACTTATTATCTCCAGAGAACTAGGTAATCAGTTGACGATTTTTGATATAATTCATATGGAAAATCACTGCCAAAATCACGTTTTACAGCACATGCAAAAAGGTATCTGCCTCAAAAGCAGATCCTATCAGCAACCCCAAAAATGGGTCCAACCAAGTTTTAAATTACTCCTGAAGTCAAGAAATGTTGTTTGCAATGATTTTTTCCAAAGTTGTTCCATGCAGACTAGCATATTTTGCTTTTCAATCAGCTTTGTAATCACTGATTTCAAGGATTATAAATAATAGACAGAGCTGAACAAGAGAGTTAACCAAATACATTTTCAGCTGCACATAAATGCTCATGAATATATTTTCCCTTGTTCAGCCAGCTTCATGGACAATTAAGTAGTACTTCTGCAAACAACACGTTCAGCTAAATCTTAAATAACTCAGCATTTCAGCTCTAACTCAATGAGATGTCTCCTATACTTTAGAAAAGGTTGGTATTTTCATCAGGCCAGTTCCATCTTAACACAAATATACTGAACATATGCAGAGACAAGAGACTCTGCCTTATCTCCATGACTAAGGATTAATATTACTTTATCTGGGAGTTTACTGGGAGGTGTCCCTGCCCATGGCAGGGGTTTGGAACTAGATGATCCGAAGGTCCTTTCCAACCCTAACTATTCTACGACTCTACGATTCTATGATATTAATAATTACATTTTTTAAAGAAGATTAAGTATTTAACAGAAAAAAAGAAAGATTACTAAGCTTTAAACACCATCTGAACTATTTCAGCTTCTTTTTTCCCCCATGTTTCTAACCTCTTATATTTATGCCAAAATTTCCCAAAATAAGCTTAGTGAGCAGAAGTTGAGTAAGTTCAGCAGTTGCAAATTGCAAGGTGATAAACTGGGAAACCAGATGGAAGCACAGGATAAGAATGTTGGTCAGCAATTGTGAATGGGGAGTTGACTCATCCAGGGAGGAGACAAGGAAAGAAAAACTTAGTGAAAGGAGATCAGAAAACTCAAAAGTATGAAAAGATTTAAGCAGGAGAAGCAAGATTGCAGGAAAAAGCAGAATAGAAGACTCAAAAATGTTATTTAAGTGACAGAAATGAAAGGAAAAAAAACCAAGTAAAATACATAGTCATGCAGTGGATTTTGCTTTTTTGGTTGAGGGGTTTTTTTAACAAAGTTTGATTTCTTTAACTTTTGACTCATTGTTTTACTAGTGGTTTGGCTGGTTTTAGCTGAAATAGACTTTCCCTTTCTTATCAGTCCTCTGGACATCAAAAACATCCCTTAACACTTTCTAGAAAGATACAGCTACATACACACACACACACACACAATTTAAAAAGGTAACAGGGTCAGTGGGCCAAAATGTTACACTCAGAAATACCGAATTTATATGAGAATTTATATAAAATTAATTCTCATGAACACATAATACGAAATTCAGAAGTGTAATGCAATATGACACACAGCATTGGGAAACTATCCAAAATCCCAAGAAAAGCACTTTCCTCTGAAGAAAGATTATTGCCATCAGCGATGTAAACTAGATGATTTAGTGCCTATCAAATCATAACAAGGATTAGTCATAAGCAAATAGACTTTTTGAGACTCTAAAAGAAGAGAATTAGGATGTCTCTCCATTGTCACTCTTTGCATCTAGAAAACAGATCTGTTTATCCTGTCAATCACTTTTCCTGGCACAGAAGCAGAAGCAACAGTAAAACACATAAAAACTACAAGATATTTGCATATTATCTGGGAAGCTGCCCCCGAATTCCCAATGAGTGCTTGCCTCTCAACTGCCACCTTCAGAACTCCTAAGAGAGACTAACTCACAACTGGGCATTTACTAATATTCTATTCTCATACTGTCCTTGTAATTTTCCCCTGTAAAAATGACTGACAGCCTTACCTAAAAGGAGGATTTCTTGCCTTTTATGCTTACTTTATTTATTTTTCAACTCTGTTTTTGCTGGCTCCACTGGATGTCTACACAGTCAACATAAACTAAGCCCACCCAATTGGTATGGATCCCTGCCAAAACACAATGTGTTAGTTTCTTAGACTGACTGGAAGAAACTGGGTGAAAAACGGTGTGGGGAAGTACAAGAGCATGGAGAGACAAGATAAAAGTGTAAGAATTAAGGTCTGAAATCCAAATGATAATCAGACCTTTTCCACTTTGGTACTGTAATACTTCGTGAAGATGGCTTCTCCACCAAGAGGGGAGAGTTTTTAACTCTATAGCTAACCGACCAGATTTCAAAAGCACCCTAATTCTTACCTTATTCTTTGCCTCATTTCATAGCTCTGTCAAGATACTTCAATTGCAACTCACAAAGACCCAAATTTAGTATAATCTAAACCTATCTCACTCTAAGCAATTTTTGGAAATCTGAATTGGATCTGTTTATAACTCTCATCCTATTTATGAAAAACATTCAGCAATACTACTACCCTGTGCAATCACTTGCACCTCTTTTCCCTTTGCTTAGGTATCAAGACTGTGTAGCACCACGGGGATCTCTGTCAAGTGATACTACTACTACTATAATCACACCAAATAATTATGAAGTGAAATCAAACAAAATGTAAACCAGATTGATTCAATGCAGATTCTCTTTTCTAGCCTGTGAAATGCTCTGTGGCAGGGTATCATTTTAGGAAGTCCTTCAAAGATATTTAAAATGATTGGCATCTATTCTAGCTACAATAAAAGCAAGACTGAATTGTTATAATTAGGATATGTCAGGATACACTTTCCATAGCACATATGTCAACTCTGCCTTGCTTCCCACTGCTAGAAGCTGGAAGAGAAAGTTCTCCTCCTCATACAGCTTCCCCTATAAAAAGACTGGGTAAAGATCTGCATCCACAGCCACATGCACAAACAGATGAAAAAAAAAGGTTTTTTTTAGTTGTGTGTCTTTCCCTCTTCAAACTAATGGTTAATGGAAAACATCACTAAAAACTGCTACAACAGAAGCTGTACTTTCACTTGTAAAAACTGCTTAGTACAGTCTCCATATGCCATGCAATAATGAACGGTTCATCAGACAATTCTAAAACTTCTGCTTCCTCTCTTCCTCTTCTCAGTAAAAAGAAAAACGAATGACAGCTGAAGGGCCACTCTCAACGAGAACCTGAGACTCTCCAAGAACTCTTATCTGTGAATTCAAAATAAAGTCTCATACAGTTTTTTTCTCAGGGCAAGGGGACCATTGGCTATAACTACAGGCAGGACACAGAAATGGATGTTTAGGCGACTGTCCTGGGTTCAGCAGTGCCAGTCATTTTTCTCCTTCTTAGTAGTTGGTGCAGTGCTGTGTTTTTGACCTTCAGCCTGGGCACAGCACTGGTAAAACCAATGTTTTTTTATTGCTGCTCAGTAATGCTCACTCTGACCAAGGACTTTCTGAGTCTCATGCTCTGCCAGGGAGGAGGAGAATCCAGGAGGAAGCAGAGACAGGACACCTGACCCAAACTGACCAAAGAGGTATTCCATATCACAGCACATCATGGCCAAGATGTAAAAACTAGGGTCAGGGACCCAGAAGGGTTAGATCATTGCTGGGTTGGGCTGGGTATGGGTCAGCGGGTGGTGAGCGGTTGTATTCTCTTCCCCTGTTGTTTCCCTCATCATTATTATTATTGCTGGTAGCAGCAGCGGTTTGTGTTATACCTTAGTTACGGGACTGTTCTTATCTCAACCCATGGGAGTTACATTCTTTCTATTCTCCTCCCCATCCCTCCAGCAGCAAGGAAAGGAAAGGGGCAGGGGAGTGAGTGAGCAAGCTAAGTGGCTGACTGGACTTAAACCACAACAGTTCATTTTGGCATCCAACATTGGGCACGAAGGGTCAAGATAATGACAGATCTGAGCAGAGTGTGTCTAATTGTATTTGGATAAGCATTCACTGTTTTGGTTTAAGAGTCACTCGTCACAATGCTGATTTATTAGCTCTCAAAGTTGTTGCTCTTTGTCTCACAGTTTCAGCATGTCGTACCTTATTTACAGACAGTATTTGCTGCCTTAGTGTTTATCAGATGGGGGGCTTGGGCTGAGGTTCTTGTTTCATTGTATTTTATGGCAATGACTTGCAATACAGGTGGATCCTGCAGCAGGGAGGGATGGACGTGGCCATGGACTTGTACCTGGCGATCCTGCTGCTCTTCACTGTCCTGGCCCTTGTCCTTGCCTCTGTCTTCGTGGGGCTGCAGGGAGCTGAGAGGGAGCGGCCCCGGGAGCCGCTGGTGGCCAAATTGGTCTGGGAGAGCAGTCTCGGGGACCAAGAGGCCAGGAGGGAGCAGCTGCCGGTGGAGGAGGTTGCGGTGGTTGAGGAGTGGAAGGAGGCGGTTGCTGAGCAGCAGGAGGAGGCTGTGGAGGAGCCGGGCCCTGAGGCCGAGCCCAGCCCCACAGCAGCCAAAAGCATCCCCCGGCAGCCACCCGAAGAGCTCTGCGAGCCAGAGGCCCAGGAGGATATCAGTGATGTTTAAATAAGTGCCTAAAATATAGCTGGATGAAAAATCTGAAACCAAATTTAACTACAAATCCAGACCTGGGGCACAGTCTATGATAGGATGGCTTTGGAGGAGTCTTGAAAGCTCATTTTCCACACAGACCACCTCAGTGTTGCGGGTGAAATAATACCATAAAAAGGATCCCCCAGTACCACTATCAGACTGCTGCACCCTGTGGCAAGAATGGCATCATGGCTGGAAGTCCTTCAGCACCAAAGCCAGCATACAGTAGAGCTACAGCATCAGGGAATTTGCAGTACATATTACAAGTTACCTCATTCAATAGGAGGAAGATGGTCAGGACTTCACCTTCTACACAAACGTTTTTGCAAGTAGTGTGTCCACCACACATTTGGAAGAATGAAACAATGAACATCTTACCTTGCATCGTTATTTTTGTGGGTTCTGGAAACAGAGGAATGAGCAGGAGGTAGATGAGGTAGACAAAGGAGAGGCCATTGTAACGGAAAGCACAGGCTGTGATGAAAAAAAGAAAAAGAACTTATAGCTTAATCAGCATGGGATAATCATTCAATAGCATAAGACATTTCCCATCTGAGTTCAATGCTTACCTAATTTAACTTTTCACCACTTATTTAAACCGTTTTTACACAAGTATTCAAGTTCATCCTTAAATAAAATTAATTGCACTTCTGAAGCATCTTCACAGTAATATATATTTTAAGTTTAGCAGAAGATGCATCCAAGATACAGACCATGTCCTGAAGGGTAACTAGTGTTATCTAAACCTTTTACTGTCCTCATATATAAACTCATTAAACCATTCCCCCCACAAATTTAAAGGGATGCACAAATCAATACTTATGGGCTTTCTTTAGGCTACATACAAGTTTATTACATTAAAATTGAGAGTTATCAGTAAATAATGAAGAAAATGATAAAGCATATTCAGATTCCAAGTTACAGCATGCCTAAAATTACCAATTATTTTTAAAATAGCAATGTCTTTAAATTATTACAGAGGTCTTTGAATTTTACTATCACTCATTTGTTTGCCTTTAGAAGTTCTAGTAAAATAACTGTGAACCACAAATGAAAAGGGGCTGTTCCCATGAGATAAGTAAACTGCAGAGGAATCAGGAGATGAATTAACTTCTGCATTTATTAACTCAAGGAACATATCTAGTAACAATTAAGTCTTCTCAGCTATATCCAAACCAACTTTGTTTTGGAGGACAGATACAGCCTTAGTCCTGCTAGAAATGCGTATTCCAAAAAAACTGAAGTTTCTCCAGTCACCATTTCATGAAATTTCATGGAGAGTACACTGGATATGAGGTAACAAGCATTAATTAGTCCTCATCCTTGCCACACCTGTCCATTTTAGTTATAAATGCAAAACAGGTAAGTATATTGACAAAGAAATTGGTATAACAGCTGTAATTTTTGTTTCCCAAACTAACTGATTAGTCCAAACAACCAACTTTATTTGTCCCTGCCCATGGCAGAGGTGTTGGAACTAGATGATCTTAAGGTCTTTCCCAACCTTAACTGATCTATGATTCTATTATTTCCTTAATAGCCCTGATAGACTCTGGATTTATGCTCCATGTCCGCAGCACAGCCAAGAAATATGTGGCCTTTATGGGTAAGTCTGGCAAGAAGGAAGGACAAAAAGCATCTATGCTCCAATTCCACACATATGATCCTGACACCAGCCCTCAAAAAATCTGTCAAGCACTATGAAATCTATCAAAGCTTGACACAGAGTTTTTCAGAGTAAAAGCCAAAATGCTTAAGAGCAGGTTCTCATTTGTCTCTAAGAATGTAAACTCAGGTTGCTCCTGTTACTTACGATTTAAGCTGCCTTTATAGCCACAGCCGTTAAAGGGTACCCAAAGATTTACATCTATATTTGTAACAAAGCAAAACTGCAGTATAAAGTAAATAGGACCTATTCCACTGGGAATTCTGTAAGCAATTATCAGAGCATTAAAGTGAATGTACTTGAAACTAGGGAGTCAGCCCCACTATTACGTACTTACTCTCAGGGTGCTCTAGAGAGGAGCACAGGATGTGGTCTTCTTGGAATGAATGGCAAAGAGGACACTCCTGACATCAGGACAAATCCATAAATGAACTTCTCTGCAAGTTTAATTTGGGATGGAAAGTTCTTTGCCATTCACAGAAAAACTAGAGTGGTGGTTCAAGGCAAATTTAAAACCTGTAGCTTTTCCACTTGACAGGGAAGGATCAATGTTCTCAGTCATTTTGGTAGAAGAACAATAGTATTAGCAGATAATACTATTATCCGATAATTACAGGAATTGTGTCAATCAGCTTCTAATCATGTCAAATAGCTTCATTTCAGCGCAACACTATACACATTTTCTTCAGAATTGAGCTTGCTACACTTCTTTTAGAGCACCTAGCGCTCAGGTTTTTTAGTACAGTGACAGAAAATAGCAACTGGACACTTTAGATACCCTCATTTACTAGCCATATGTCAACAAATGCCTTGGTAATAAATCCATGTCAATTATTCAGAATCTCTGTTTATATCAAAGCATACTCCAGCTAACTAGTAACCTTGGCCAGACATCTCCCGGAAAACCTACATTTGTTTAAGCAGTTGCAAGAGCATCAGCAATACATTTTTCAGAATTAGTAAAATAAACCCCCCAAACCTGATCTGCAACATTTTTACTATGCCTGCCTGCAACTATTACACTGTTTCCATTTGTGATTATCTCCATTCATCCAGCACATTTTGCTGAAGAGATTAGTGTTTTACCAAGATAACTTACTAAAGCACAGAGCCATAACTCTTGAGCCATGAGCATTTGTGAAATACACATATTCCTAAGATCTGATTCTCAAAACTATCTAGAGCAAGTTGCTGGGCATAAAATCAGCTTCCATTTGTCACTGATACAAGAAGAAAGGATGAACCAAAAAAAAAAAAGGCAAATGAAACCATCCTCTGCACTCCCTCTACCACTCACAGTGGTCTCCTTTTGCGAAGGTGGATGTACACAGATGTCCATCACAGTGGAAAGTTGCATTTGAGGTCAATGGAATTCCACAAACAGAAAAAATCACCTACACAAATGAATTTCTTAGCAAGCCAGGTGACACAGAAATTTCTGGGTATGTGGGTTACATTGGTCAGTTTGCACTATCAAAATTAATGTAATGTTAGCATTTTAGGCTTGTTACTCGTTCCCAAAATTGTCTAATCGATTAGTGAAATTAATTTTGGAGGAATTATTCTCAATCTATACTTACCTCAAAATTTACTGCTTACTATTTCTAGGCCTGTGTTCTCAAAAGCTTTTTTTCTGCAACTACATAAACTGTACTATTAGCTGACATTACTTCTCAATACAAACCTCCCTTTATGTATTTTTTCATATAAACTGTCCTGCAGAAACTTTATATAAAAATATTCTGAAGACATTTGGTAAAAAGAAATATTTCCTAAGCTGAAAGTGTTAATTTTATTAGTGTCAAGGAAACCCTTCAGTTTCTTAGTTTCAGAGGCACACGTCTGCCTAAACAGAACACTAAAAAAAAAAAAGGCAATAAAACAAAAGAGTTAAACAGGTAAATAAATATGCCATAGATGCCAAATCACAGAACCATTAGGGTTGGAAGAGACCTTTGAAGATCATCCAGTCCAACCTCCTTCCAAGGGAGGGCCACCTAGAGCAGGTCGCATGTGAACAAGTCTAAGCAGGTTTTGAATATCTTCAGAGAGGGAAACTCCACAACCCTCCAGGGCAGCCTGCTCAGTGCTCTGAAAGTCCAGATACACTTTCCCTTCAGTCTTCTTTTTTAACCCACATTTTTCACCAGGCTTTCTAACAGCCTCTGCTGACAAAACTCCAGAATACACGACTGTGAAAGCCATTTAAAAATATTTTTACAAGATTTGGTAGGAAGTGGGTGTAATGATTACCTCATACAGGTAAAACTTCTTCGATAAGAAGATTCATTTTATTATACTACAAAATCTTTCCTATTACACTACAATTACTAGAGCAGATAGTTGCATACAAGGCCTTAAAAATGTCCCCAATGCTGAGTAGTGTTATTAAGATAATGATCCATAATTCCCATTAGATAAGAGTATCAGAACATGTTAGGCTTAAGATCTCCTCAGACATTCTTACACAAGATCTGAGTTCTCCTCGCCTTGAAATCAAGAACTGCCATTACATGTGGGAAGTTCTAGACTGGTAATATTTTAAGGGATACTCGTATATTCCTTGCTACAGTCTATGAAAACAGTCAATATTTCAACACCAAAAGAGGACATTAATTATTGTATGTTGCTTTTTCTGAATTAAAAAAAAAACAAAACAAAACAAAACCAAATACATTTTGCTGAGATTTCACAAAGTTATTGTCTACAACTCTGTGAAAAGGACATACTCTTAAGTGAGATATCTTTCAAAATTATGTTTTCTTTTTCATTAGACAATACAGTTTTAAATGCTTCAGACTACAGTAAATATATGCTCTGTACATATGCATTTGAAAAGAAAGGCACTCCCTGCAGTCCACAATTTATGGTTTATTATGGAACACAGATGTTGTCTGCTTAAACTTTAGTCTGAAGCATATCTTTAATGCAGTATTGAAAAAAAAAAAAAAAATCCCAAGTTTTTATTACGATTAATTTGAAAAAAATAATTTATTCTTTTGCTACGTTTAGGACGCATCAATCTTAAAAAAAAAACCCAAACCCAGAAAAGCGTAAATCACATGACCCCATGTAACCTTATCCTTCTAGATTTTATTTTCCATTACTATATGACAGCCAAAGAAGAATGTTTTTGAAGTTGACAAAATCTACTCCTCCTTCTTAGACTCACCACTGAGTTACTACATGCAGATACTGCTTTATTCCAACATCAAAATTCTAACAGCTGTTACATGTTATTATTTCATATTCCTACCAATAGTACTTTCCTTTCATCTACTTAAAAGAATAATTTGTATAGAATCTGCATTTTACCTGTTAAATAAGAAATGCTGGAGGGCAAACTGGGTGGCAATAAGAGAATTTTGCACCAAGTTTGTTCTTGGAGAGGGAAAAATAGCCTCGTAAAAGATGTGTTTAGTTTTATTCTACAAAATATTTAAAATATATTAAATTCAGAAGTGGAAACTACCTGTTAAAAAAAGTAAGCTTTTAAGAGTGCAGGCATAGTACCAACAGACTACTGACTTTCCATCTGTAAGCTAGAATTGTGTCAAAAGCCATGACAACAGGAAATATGAAGGACAAGTGAAGACACAATTATCCATCTACTCACTACTTCTAAATTTGCTAAAAAGGCACTGTCATTAATGCTAACATTCTTAGTGTTATCCTCTCCGGACATGTGTGCATGAACACATTCTTCTGATGCTAATGTGTGCATTAGCATCAGAAGAAATTGATTCAGCCAACAACAATGAAGCTCTGTGTCTTCCACCTTCAGCAGGATATTGCAGTGTTTGCATCCTGTGTTAACAACTTTACAGCTGCAAGATTAAGAAAGCTATGCAAGGATATTTTTCAAGATTGATAGCTTTAGACTAAAATTTGTTTTAAAATTCATGCTTATTTTTCCAGTGGCAGAAAATACATCCAGTGAAAATATTCGCTGGAAAAAGTGCTGCTGAAAAAATGCCTAACCTTGAGCAGGCAAGAGTTGTTGGCTGAAAGACAGAGCTGACGCTGTTCACACATTCTTATACCCAGCTGATCTGAAATAAGTCTCTGAAAGGAAGCCACCGGAAAACAAAAGGGAAAGGGAATCAGTAGCTGACTGATCTGTGAAACTGCTTGCTCTCCATGAGGCCAAGTGTGCAGCTCCTCAAGCTAGGAGAACTCAGCACCAGATTCCCATCTCTAATGCTATAAATTTGCATGGTTATCCCATGGTTATTAACATGTTTTCTACCAGTTGGGTCCTCACAATTCTGAAAACACCCAATTAACGCCTAATTCAAATGACTTAAACAAGCTAAAGAAGACAGACTTTGCTACTAGATATGTAACATATGAACAAGACACTGGTATACACACTCAAGATTAAATGCTTATGCACTCCAGTCTGAGGAGCGAAACAACTGCTAAAGCAAATATATCTCCCCCTCTAAACCCAGGTGCTCTATAAGAAAATCCATGAACGAATGATGAACTCTTCCAGGAAGATGTACAGTTGAGATTCCTCTTATCAATAAGGCACTGTCCTAATGATATGATTATTAGGCCTTTCCACTTGTGCTGCCCTCCAGTAAGACATTTATCAACCAGTTTTCACATTTTAGACTATTCAAAATTGGGCATTTTTTTTTATTTATTGATTATTTTTTTATCCTGAATCATCTTACTGGACACCAAAAGCTGCCTAACCAAGGCAAGTAGGTCTTGCATGAGACCATATGGAACCTCCCTTCAGGAAACTAGATTTGCTCTATAAAGTCAGCTGATAGGAATAAAAGTACACTAGAAACTATCAGTGGTGTTTCTAAACATTTTAAACCATGGGAAAATGAACTACATTGTCTACACAAGAGCTCTGTAAGGAATAAACGTAAATGCTAAAAGACGTAAGGTGATTTAAAATTTACAGAATAAGAACTACTGTGAATAAAAGATTTTTCAAGGAAAATGAGTTAAAACTCAAATGAAAACCCAAATTTCCAACCATGTGACATGGAGAGTAGAGACTGGCGAGAAGCAGTCTAACAACTACTATTTGTATCAGCATAAAGCTTTTATGTTTAAAGCCTTTTAATTTCTAGTAATGCTCTCTCAATATCAACCAGCAAACATAAAAAGGAATTAAACGCAGCCTTCTTTAACCAAAATGCACACACATGCTTTCATACAAAATGTTAGCAAACTGTTCTCCAGCATTTCCTTAGTTACTGGTGCCTTCACCCCTGGGGGCAGGGGTGTGCTTGAGGTGAGCCACCTAACCTCACATCACAACAAACACTCAACAGACTCTATATACATTGCTTGCTGTTGCTTGATGAGCAGTGTTTACAAACTAACATAGTAAAAAGTTAAGCTCATTCACTGCTGGCTGGATAAAACGGTCCAGTATTAAATCATCACAGAACAGGATCTTTCAGAAAGATGAGGGAGCAGTTACTCTCCTCTATGTTACAAGCCAGCAACTGGTCAGGTACAAGGGGAAACAAACCTCTCCTTTTCAGCTTAGAGACACAAGTGCAAATCTTACTAAGCCTCTGTGTATTTCCCACTTTTACCCGACATAGCCATGGCCCACCAAATGCAGTAAAAATTATAAAGCAAGTAGATTAAAAAAGAAATTTGTTGCAATAAGAAATACATGTAACTAGTTTCTGAAGGAAGTTTCATTAATTCTAGAACTTGCTATTTTTATACTTTCTAACGCTTTTTCACATTTCAAATTTCTGCTTCAGAATTACAAACTTTGTTTCAGAAACTTTTCCGCCAAGATTTGTTGAAACAAGGAAGCAATTGCCGCTCACTGTGAAGTTAGATATACTGTAAATAACCTATTTTAAAGAACAACACTCTGAAAGTGACCAAAAACCTATCTTCTAATAATGTCAAGTATCTGACAGCTGAACTTCCATGGGCACTATGCCTAATTCTTTCTTGCTGAAATTCAGAAGGGGTTAACTCCTTGCACAGTTTTGCTCTCATTTCTGAGGAATTCCCTTTGAATAATGCTCATGACAGATGAGACTGAAATTATACACTGCTGTGCAAGACAGTTAAGTGAAATGCATGTAAACTTATTTTAGAGCAAATTAATGGCCATAGCCTTTGGTGTATCGTGCAGAACCACACAGAACTGTGTCAGCACAGGACAAGTTACCTCCTGCATAAGCCAATACTCTGTTAACATTAAACAGCGCTGCTGATAATGCCGTGCTAACATTCAGCACTCCCCACCCCGCTCTGGAGCCAACTTTTCAGCAAGTGATGCCGCACAAAGCAGCGGCACTTGCCTAGTGTGTACTACGCTGGACAGAAAACCTTTTTCTTCTGGACAAAAGACATGCATACTTTGACACAGAGATAACTACTGTGCATTTGGTTCACATCAGCATTCCTACAATCACATTTTTTTCACTGCTCAGTGCTCATCAGGAGAGATGACTGATGGACAGTGAATACTTTTCAAAGGGTTTTGGGATGGGATTTTTTGCTTTGACTTTTTTCTCCCTTTCCTCTCTCTCAGAGCAAAAGTTTCAGTAAGCTTCTCTCCACCAGAAACTACCTGGAACCGTCTTAACTTTGCAGCAAATATTGCCTGGGAATCAAGTGCAGAGAGAGAGAGAACAGTAAAACATGTTGTTCACCTCTTTCAGCTCCTAGGTACAGAAGTCATGCTCCCCAACTATATTTGACATGAGGAAAATGACCAGAAGACCTCAGGAGCAAGTATACCACAACCATCACCTACTCAGAATCATGTATTTTAAAGGAGTATCTACTTTCACAAGCAAATCCAAAGTCAATATGCTTTACTGACATGACTAAGTACACAAGTATTTCAAAAGAAAAAAGCATGATGGACACCATCATCAGTATTTTTTTCCATTAGAAAGATCTTCTCAATGTCATAACTCAGTGGTAGACTGGAACTAAACTCTACTGTCTCTCAGATTGCCTTACAGTTTTGACTTTTGACATTGTGTGGATGAGCTCTTGCTCAACCAATCAATTTGAGATAAGGTTGGTTTTTTCTGGGTGAGTGGTTTATGATTGTTTTGAGACCTCTTTATGTATGTATGTATCTTTCAGTTCTGGTCTCTTATGTCACAGTGATTAAAGATCATTTTAGGCACATTCCTTCCCCTTCCCTCACCCACCTCATACAATTAAAACATGCCTAAGGAAGCTCCATTCCAAAAACACTGGTCATAACCTCTGTTATGCAGCTGGCACCTCTCTCTCTATATAACAATAGGTGGCAAATCTGGGATCTAGGATCTTGTCTTTAGGCTTTGTGATCAGGACAGCATGTCAGGCATTGGAAAGAGTAAGCAATTTCATGAGCTCATTTCACTGAAGTCACAACACTTTGCATTATGTGTACATATCTGTTAATTAATTGGACTAAGAAGAGGAGGAAGACATATTCCTCCAGCGAAGTGGCTGCCTATTCACATTCACACCCCCACTCCAGCAACAACTCTTCCCTCTCCAAGCTCCTCTCTCTAGGAAAGTAACTCTGCTGCTCATCCATCTTCATGGAATGAGAAAAGCATGTTCCTTGCCCCTGGACATCCGGAGACAGCAGTCCAGTTGTGCTGCTACAGTTGCATAACCCTGGCAAGACTCAAACTAAAAATAACAGCAAACGCAGAACACAGATGACGACCAAACGTCACACAGTGCTTCTGCTAAACACAATATCAACCAGGGACATGATGTAGAGACAGCTGTGTGACAGAGATCTCCATGAGCAGAGAGGGATCAAGACCTTCATTTACAGCTGCTAAGAAGCTACCAGACACCAGGAACAGCTACTCAGTCAAACGCTTTGAGTAAGTAGAAATGAAATTTCAGCACATGTTACCAATCCCGCACAGCCTTCCACACTCGTCTCTTAAAATATCTAAATCATCATAAATCAATTGACATAAGATGCAGAGAGAACCAAGATTTTTTTTTTTTTTTGCCAGCTGTTGCTTACTCTGACACCAGTCCTAAAAAACCCTGAGTCAGATGAAGGACATAGCAAAAAAACTATCCAAAGGCCTCTGAGGAATATAAACATGACTAAACATCAGAGAGGTGTTAGCACTAAGAAATATGAGCATCATTAGCGAAGTTACAAATATGAATGCAGTGTTTGAAACTCTGCCATTATTTATTCCAGTAGCGGAAAGGATAGATAAACTTCCTTTCCTGGTCCATCACTGAAAAGAGAGCTTAGAGGGTTGGAACTACAAGCTATAAATCTGGGTGATGAAGGAGCACTTCAGACAGTGCTACGAAGCCACAATGTTTACCAAAGGAAACAGAACTTTAAAAATAGTTATCTCCAGGATATCTGTCAATTGCACAAAGCAGATGCAAACCCCTCATTCTCATAATGTCACTATTCCAAACTGATATTTCTTGTCCAATAATGAATCAGTTGCTTAAAGGAGAATTGTAGGTCTCTTTCTCTCCTTAAAATATGCTAAGCAACTTTCTCTTACTATGAAGAAGTTTCAATCTACTGCAGGAAATCTTTTCAGGAAAGCCACGAATTGCCTCGCAAACTATTTCTCATAACTAGGAACCAGGAAAGGATCCTGGAGAACCCAAAGAATCACAGAACCCAAGAAGATGTTGGGAGACTTTGTAACCATAAATCTGATTTGATCACAAAAACTGCTTATTCTGGAAAAGTAATATTAATCCCATCTGACTCCCAATGTAATTTCACATGCACAAGACCATAGTCTCTGCAATACAGAGTCCATCTGAGGCAGATGCCTTTTAATATGGGATTCAAATGCAACACTTATCTAGCACTGAATGAAAAACCTCCATCAGAAGTTCTGAGCATTGAAACCGGACCAGGGTCTTCTCCAGTTTTCAAACAGAAAGACAGAGTGCATATCATCGTTTAAAAAAAAAAAAAGAAAACACCTTCATTGTGCATCTACTCTGAGTAAAAACATTCCACATAGAGCACAAGGCACAGGCGTTAATACTGCATCTGTTTCTATGTACATCATTCAAGGCAGACTGCCCCCAAAGTGTTACCTTCTACAGTACTGAGATAAGGTTGCCAAATCTCTCATTCTTGTGGGAGGCTACTTTCACATACCCATTTTCTATTACATGGCATCTGTAGCAATGATATTTTTCCCCATAATACAATGTGCAGACACTCCCCCAGAGCTCTGATAAGCGCCCAGTCAAATTTTAAGAGCAAGATTGGAAATTCAAAATGATTTAATACCTCTTCCATGTTTATTGTGTCCTTGTCCAAGAATATTTGAATGTGGGAAGTTAAGAAAAAGTTTAACTTGAAGAAAACTTCCCACGCAGTTAGTAATTCTGTTTATATCTAGGCTCAATATGAAGTCTAACTACGTACTTCTTTGGAGTCATGCCACTGTCCTGAAGATACCAAGTGATATTATGTAGCATCCCATTAGCATAAAAAGTAAAGCAGTCACATCCCACCAAGGATGTTAGGGCTCAGGGTTCGCCACTACGTTAACTGCTAGAGCTCTCAACACAGCCAATCCCAAAGCAAAGCACTGTTGGGGGGGAACACAGAGACAACAAAAACTTGTAATCATTAGGCATGTTCTGAACACATCAAGATGGTACAGATAAATTTTAAGGTCCCAACATGAATCTTCATTCTCCAAATGCAATAGTATACTTCAACCAATCAACCAAATAAAAGAAACTAACCAACCAAAAAAAACCACTCCAAACTCATACAGAAAAACGCAAAACAAAACCAGCATCTCTTTAGTTGAGCAAGATCTCAAATTTGAAGAAATACATTCACTGAGAGTCTCAGAAGACATGTTTCTTGGGGAAGAGCCAAAGCACACATCCTGGAGGATTAAAACTAAGTGAAGGGCACAACATTAAATTTGATTTAAACATATCCTGAAAATTTAAGAAAGATACAAACACCAAGCTGTGTTTCAAGTAAAACACTTGGGTTTTGTCCACAATCTCTGCAGGGAAGCTAATGATCCCTCACTGACAAGGGTTCTATATACAGTGAAGATAACAGCAGCAGAGACTTACATAATCCGTACAACTTTATTTATCAGCACTTCCATTAGTATAACTTTTTATCTGCTCAAGTGTTTTTCTCAGTAATTGACAAAAATTTCTTCTAGTTGAGAACACACAACACAGATTTCAAAGTAATCTTCGTGAGTAAACTGACCAGAATTAATATTGGATGAAGTCTGTAGTCCCAGAAAAGAAAATGTGCCAGAGTAAGTGAAATGTTGGATTTTAACACAGAGGCTTCTCTTCATTAACAGATAGATCAGTGTACAACAGCCAGTCAGTTTTACAGGAGTATTCTTATTTCTTATGCAAGAAAGATAATTAACTTCATGTTTTACCGCATGGTGTTAAATAATGGAAATGAAAAGATGAAGCTGCAGAAAGAAAACCACCAGCGACTTACAAGCTTGAGACATACCTAACTCAGTAATGTTGTTCTGCTAATGTGTTAGTAGGTCAAAACAGGAAAGTTTATTTACCACAGAGGCAGGATGAGTTAGGATCCTGCTACTATATGCATTAAAGCAGGCTTTAATGTTTGAAGTTTGCGTTACTTCGTAACTAGGAACAGTTAATCAGCATGACTACAACCATTTATCCTTTGTTTAGGTCATCATGGTATACTTGTAAAATATAGCTCTTCCACAGTGTATACCATCACTGCCCCTGAACTTCTACCCATTCATAAGATTCTCGGGATTCCAATTCTGTAATTCTAGGAAAATCCTGCCTTTGTTCCCCAAATAAATGCTCTAAGGTAAGAATTTTAAGATGACTGCTAAAACCTATCATGAAATCCTTCTCACCCAATTTCAGCTTGTATTTTTATACCTGCAAAAACATGAAAAAATATTTTGTAGAATGTTTGGATGCATATATATCAGTTTCAACACTGTCTATAGGTTAGTCATCATACCAGGAAAAATCTGAAAGTGAATTTCAGAGACAACACATGGAGAGGAACCTTTCAAGATAAGGAAAAAAAGGGAGAGACTGGTGGGAGACTGCAATGCCAAGTTTGTCATTCAGTTTCAAAGACTTCTTCCCTTTACAATCCTGTTTATCAGTGCCTGAGGGTTTATTAGGACAGGTACAGTGCTAGCCACAGTCCAGTGGAAACTGCTTACATTTCCATTTAGCCTCCAACAAAGAGGACAAGCAGAGCAGCTGCAACTGACAGCCACTATCTTGATGTCATACAATCAGAAGGCGAGGGATGAACTGCCAGCCTCCAGCTACATAAGCATGGTTTGCCGTAAGACAAATTTGTACCCCATTTGGACCTGCCTGTCGTGGAGTCACCACCCCACCTTGGGGCCTGCTGAACTTCACCAGCCTTTGAAACAGGCCTTTGCTGAACCCCAGCCAAGA
Source organism: Psilopsiagon aymara (assembly GCA_024733675.1). Classification (NCBI taxonomy): domain Eukaryota; kingdom Metazoa; phylum Chordata; class Aves; order Psittaciformes; family Psittacidae; genus Psilopsiagon; species Psilopsiagon aymara. The sequence continues at coordinate 17,572 of JANRGW010006738.1, read as the reverse complement.
GCTGTCTGCAAAGGCCTCAGCACCCAGACCCTGCTGCTTCCCCACTGAGAAAATACCAAGTAGCACAGCACATGGTGCTCTTGGCATCAATGTTCCTCCTCCTCAGCAGCTGCCACAAGATTATTTAACAGCCAAGATGGTTCTGCTGGCATGGAAACGGCAGCACTGTTTTCTGACTGCAAAATACTTTATGTGCAAACAAAGCAATGGAGCATGTTAGCCTATGCCTTCCTATTTAGGAACATGTGTTTTCTTTGGCAGCAAAGCTAAAGGAATCCTTTTGCCAAGTGTCCCCTGTGACTCCCAAGCCATCACCACAGACATATCAGCATAGCTACTTGCAGCAGTCAGTGCTGGCACAACCAACACAGAGGACACCCTGTGAAAAGGGGAGAGAAGGGGTGGCCAGGAACTTAAGGAACTGACTACTGGTGAAAACAGTGCAACTATGTGCCCAAAACTAGAGATAAACTATCTGTAGCCCTTAAAAGGCACTGTGTCTCATCACCTTCATGAGGATACCATGGCACAGAACCCCTGAGAAGGTGAGGAAGAAACTTCCAGAAGCAAGAGTGGTGAATTCATCAGGCATGTAATGTAACTTCTTAGGTTTTCAGGAAAAGTGCCAATGTCAACTCTACTCACAGTAAAATCAAAAAGACATTTTACATTTAGTTTCATATCTTTCTGTTTATTTGTTGCTTCTTCCCCACCCTCACACAGATTTCTCAGGAGGAGGAACTTTGAAGATGAAAAGGGAAAGGATAAAATATGGGAAAATCAAACACTGCTTTGAAGTATTCTAAAGAAAAATTATTTTATTATAATTATCGGGCACTTGCAGAGTTATCTCTCTAAAAGCCCATGGAAGAGAAAATCTTCCCAGCAAGAAAAAAATAAATCTGACCAAGAGTAATACCTCATTATGCTAGGGACTACCCAAGCACGTTAAAAAGCAGATAACTTCAGTAGACAAGACTGTTTAGAGTGGGGAAAATGGAAATCTCCTTACCTGGCTTATACAAATAAGTATCCAAAGGACAGAAAATTACTTGATTTTACCACATTTATATGACAGCCCTGTAGCAAAATGACAAATTCCCAAGCCTAATCCTGCAGTTCCATAACACAACCTGTCCACAAAAAGATATCCTTGTCTCTCTTCCAAAATGGTGGCAGATGTACATACAAGCAAGAGTGTACTCCAAAATAAATATTTATTTCTTTTTTTAATCACAAAAAGCAAGAGGAACTCATGAGCTGGTAAAATGATCCTCCAAGTCATATCTGCACCACTTTTCCAGTTGTTTTCTCCTTACTGTTTGCTTCATTTTCTGCTTGAAAACATTGTGGAGGCACTAGTTCTAAACACATTTGTGTTCTTATCTTGTGCCAAACACTGCAGCATCTGAACACCTGTCAGGAAAAGATGCACATGTGCCATGTTAGGAAAATACAGCAATGCCTTTTGAGATAACAGAAGTGGTAAAGAGACAAGCAGCAGTCCTGGGATGCAGCTCCAGCAGGAGGATAAAAGTTTTCCCACCCTCCAAGACAACAGACTTAATGCTCCTCATCTGCTTCCAAATGCATTCATTAGCAGCCTTACACAGAGGATGGCCCCGTAGCCACAGATACATTCAAACAGGAAAATATTTGTGAGAGCATGTTTGATAAGAGTAGACTGTATTACAGGAAATCATAAATCTAGTGGTATTAATGCCTCAGAATTCTTAACCATATCTTTGCTAAATCCTATGTTTATTTCAGCATTTATGATTAAACTGCCTAATTTTGTGCTTTCCTGGTGGTCTCAAGTTTTAAGCCAGTAGGTTGGTTTAAATTTGAAGTGTTGGTATCACTAAACTAATATATCAACCTTTAAGGGAAGATAAAGTTTTACAGAGATAGAAGAAAACTCATACTTTATCCCAAACCATTTAGGTGCTTTTCTTCTCCTCTAGATTAACAGAGTTGTTAGCATCTTTCTTTCCCTTCACTTCATCTTACTCTCCTCCCTCAGATTCACAGCAATTCCAGTTCAAATGTAAAGGATAGAATTCCAACAAACATTATACAGTCATCCGAAACAAGCTAATCACTGCGTTCGCTGGTTAATCATACAGAATCTGATGTGTGGCTTACCTGAACTACAAGGAAACAACAGTAACCACAAGAAGCTCATTCAAATGAGCACAGTGATACCCTCATCCTGCATTCCTTATTTGAGCATTTGTCCTCTTTCCCAGGACTTTTCCAGTAATGGCAGAAGAATTCATAAACTTTAACAGAATCCACAAAGTAGTAGCTAAGCCTGCTTGTGCATTAGGCAAAATACATGGCTTGTTCATAAGCCACTGCAACCTGATCAACAACAGTGACACAAAATCCTTCATATCAAGTTATTTCTGAGAACAGGAACAACTGACTAGAAACCTGTCTTTTTTTTGGTCACTTTTGCATTAGGCTAAGTGACCCCGAACCCACACTATTAGACCTAAAATACAACCATCTCAAAATGTCTGGGAATACTGTTTAGTTTGTGAGTATAATTTGCACAAAGCAAATTAAAGATTTTTAGTTAGCTCGATTCATTCGCATGGCAAGAGAACAGCGTGCATGCCATGCACTCACTCTCAGTCAGCAATCAATCAACTGATATATTTGTTTCTTTCACCTATAAGCATATGGAATAAAAAGGCAGTTCTCGAAAGACCCAAATACTGAATGGTTTCATCTGAAAAAGGGAACTGTAGCCCAACATATCTCAAAAGAGAAGAAATGCCATTTTTGTGTCTGGAAGACAATTTCAATTGAGCTTGTTAAAGAGTACTTCCAATTTCTGAAGTGATGCAGTACAGTGTGAACTGCATCCTGAACCGTACAGCCTAACAAGGCTGCCTTTGCTGATTTTGATAGAGAACATGGATAGCAAAGTGATATGCTAGCCCATACAAAGTCACAGTTTTAACTGCAGATTTAGAAAAGCACACAACATATTTTTGATAACACATGAGACACAGCCCTAATTCAATGCATGCATTTTTGTTAATTGAGCTCATCTCTCCTGCCAAAGTTGCAATGATTTTCCTGAAGATGAATGTCAACCTGGTAAGCCAAAAGCCATTTATCAGCTTTTAGCTAAAAAATATTTGAAGAGCTTTAAAAAAAAAAAAAAAAAAAAAAGTATTAAAATGCTGATTGAAACCAGTATGAATGGTTTGATTATTACATGGAGTCCTGGAGTGGGGAAAGGGGAGTATATTCTGCTTTGTGGTTAGGAAAAGTTGGCAATCTGAATCTGACCCCCACCCTTTTTTGTGCGATCTCCACATAATAAATCTGACATTTCAGAAGAAAGCTTCCATTCTCCTCCAACAGCCCTGTCCAGAGGAGTGAAGAAAAGTGGGTCCTCTGCTCCTTTTTTTTTCAGTGGTCCAGAGTATTTCCAAAAATAATACCCTGCCCAGATGTTGAATTAAACTTACAGTTTATTTGCAGGCAGCAGAATCAGTAGATTTCAAATTAGCTTCAGATGCTGTGAGTGAGGAAACATCACTTCCTTCCAAATTCAACATCTAAAAATTGTTTTGCATTTTTTTGCTTATTTAAAAAAGCCAATCAAACAACAACAAAAAAACCCACCATAGGCCAAGAATCAACAGCTGAGCTCTAAATCAATGCTTCTTTCAAGATTAAAACTTCTGGACTCAAATAAATCCTCAATCTTGGTAAAACCTGAGTGCTAATGGTACCAAAACATTCCACATCAGCTACCTGCACTTCTTATTTCACTGAATAAAAACCCATAACCAAGACTGCAGAAGCTACATGGTATCAAAAATAGCAGACAATTTTAGGCATGATAATGAAAATGTATCTGTAGCTTAGTCAGTTTTCCCTTAGTTCATCATCAAAAAAGTTATTCTTGACCCCATCCAATCCTATATTTGAGTACTAAATTTATCTTCAGGGCAAAAAGACACAGCCTGTATCTCTGTTTCATCACCATACTCATACTTGGATGAGGTGGTAGGGGAAGACAGAAAACCCCCCCAAAAAACAACAGAAAACATGTCCACCAGTCCACCGTGCTAATGCAGCATGGGAAAGGTTTGCCTCAGGAAAAATATACTTCATGGTTCAAACATCTATTTCTTTCTAGTCAAAGCACATCCGAAGCACACAAAAATACAATTGCCGCATATTCTCAAATATCTGGATGCTTCTATTAGAACAGTTTATGTCTGGGAAATGAGCATTTAAAATAAACATTGAGCCAAATCCTAAAGCCCTTAACCTGGGCAAACTTCCATTTACCAAAGTATAACAAAAAGTCAAATTCTTCTGTTTAAATCTGTACAAACCTAACAAAAGGAGATTTAACCACATTTCTTGAATTCAGATTTCTCCATCTGAATGTTAAGTTCATCTGCTAATGCAAATGGAGAAAGAATAAAACTCTAGCCCAGGATTACTTCAATATGAAGCATTGGATGTGCTAAGAGTATAGCACAAGAACAAGAAAATCCTGGCATTCGATTAGGAGTACAATCCTGCCATAATTTCAGCGTTCTTGAACTAGCTTGATCATCCATATTATTAATCCACTTAGGAACAACAACAAAAGGACAAGAACTTTTCTCCAGAATACTGAGGCAAGATATTTTAAAAGATGCTTTAAGCACTATTCTTGACATGTTTTGATTTGATCCATTTCTTTATAAACACTCAAAGTCACCCATGTTAAGATGTTGTTCACCAAAAAGCAAACATTTCTCTGGTTCTATTTTCACTCTTGAACACAGATGAGAAGTGCATGCTTCTTTTCTCCATGCCCAAGGCAGACTCCACTCTCAGGCGTTGGGGCACAAAACATCTCACCACAAACACCATCATACAAACTCAGCTGGATGTACATATGCACCAGCAAGAGTGGTAACTTCCCAGTATGCACATATATATCTGAAGGAAGATCCAAGGAGCCCAGAGTTTGTACTCCTGCTATGTCAGGAGGCTTTGGAGAAGCATATGACTACTTTATGAAGAAGCAAGAACAAAAATTGAGGGTGTTTTTTTTTGGAGGGGGGAGAGTGATGATCAGATGCAGAACATCAAAGTTATAATAAGCAGAAATCAATTCTGAATGCCGCACTTAAGCTATTCCTGGAACCCTTAGGGTTTTTTTCTTGCTTGTTCTTGAAACACAACCAGCAGCACCAAGAAATAAACCACAAAGACTATCCCTCTAATAAAAGATAAAAATAATACACTGATACATGTACATGTGCTTGCACACACCCCAGACTAAACCAGCCATAACCTCGCATTAATATATTTTAAGTAGTCTGACAATACCCCTGGATGTCTCTTGTAAAGAGCAATCAGTCTTATTCAGTAAGCAAAAGCAGCTAGAATTATATATTTCAAGCATACTTTATAGTAAATGTTGGTTATTTCAGTATCTGGAGATCAAAATTTGTACGTTAGCATGTTGAGAGTGATGCCGACGTTAAACTTCCAACTCCACCTTGTGATGATAAGCAGGCTGCTTTCCTCTCCTCATCTTGCAATAGCTCTTATCATTGTAAGAACTACATACTGACATTACACATTTTCAGTAGCAAACAACTTATCTGCATTGCTAATCACCTTTTTGTACCTTATTCTTACTACCGTAACAACTGGAACAAACTGGAACTCCTGGAACAAACTACTGTAGTTCCAAGGCAACCACAGTTATTATTCCTATTAGTTTGTTCTCCAGAAAAACAGTGATCTCAAACCATACGTTTTCTCTTTACAGAAGTACCAAGCAAGTGTCATGATCTCAGTGTCAGAATATAAACCTTTATAAGCATTCCAAAAACCCCAATCCCCCTCCCAAAAAACCCACAAAAATTCTTTTGAGATAATTACATTGTTTATTCATCAGTACTACATCATGCAAACTTGTGATATCATCTGTGTAATCTTTTTCCATCATATTATTTACATTTAAATCATGTTTTATGTAAGCTGGCATTCAGTTAAAGAGGCTCCAATAGCCCTGTGTATATATCTCTTGTGCCATTGACTCTGGATATAACCATTTAGTTTTGAACTGCTAAAATACTAACAAAACACTGGAGTTGGTTCACAGAGCACATTACTGGGAAGTGAAGTTAACCATCTCTTTCAAGATTAAGAGAGATTAATTGTTCAGCTAAGGCAAAGAGGAAGGCTGGATAAAAAGATATCTGAAGGGCAGATCACACCAAGCAGGGAAACACAGTGCATTACATATCAGACGACCAAGTTAACTGACTTAATCTGAATTGAAGAATTAGTACTTTTTTTTTTTCTCTCCATCAGTTATGCCACCCCCAAAACCAATACAAGGGGCATTACTGTTTGCCCTAACACTATTCAGGAATCTAGAACTTACATTTGAGCAAATTAAACTTCTGTGGCAATGTATGACTTTACATTTTGTTTAAATCCTATCAGAGGAAAAGAAGATCTACTGTCAAACAAAATCACTTTACCATAGAAAGCCTCAAAACTAAATCAAACCTGGGAGAGCAACTGGGGCATCAGTTTTAGCCATAGCACCCAGTATGATAACAACTGCCAAAATAAAGCTGAGTAAAGAATCCAAAGGTCTTTTACCCAGAGTGGGCTGTAAAGTACATTTGCTCAACCCACACATTAGAGGTAGACTCATAAACTAACTGAAAAGCAAGTTTGCTTCCTTATAAGCTCACAGAAATTAATGCCGCTTGGTAGAAGCAGCATCTGTTTTAACTAATTGGCAACTCCCAATGAAGAAAGAATTTGTTTTAGAAGATTTCCCAGCTAGCTCAGCTGAGGAGAAGAACTTTGTGTTTGCTAGGGTGATTCAAGAGGTCTTCTCTGTCTGCAGCTTCCGATTCTGTGATTAACTAAAAAAGCAAAGACACAGCAGAGGAATGTAAGATGTCTCGTAATGACAGATAGGTTAATCCCTATAGGGCATGATATCTCAATGGCAAAATACCAAATAGCATGAAGTCATACACATTATGTAACCAGCTCCTATTTCTTCTAGTTTGATGAAAAGGGACAAAGGAAAAGGAGAAAGAGACAAAGGAAAAGGGAAAAACTTCCAACTCAATGGAAAACATCTCAAATTATTGTAGAAACAAACAATGGCTATTATTGCTTTAAAATCTACATAAACTCTGTAGTAATGCTCTTCTAAAAGAAACCACCAGCCTCACCTCACCTTGCATGCAAACAACAATCCTCTTTCCTGACAGGCTGTAAATTTCAGCTCCCTGTGAGAATACATAATTTCAAAAAAAGAAATGTTTTTTTTTTTCCTTAGAATTCGAAGCTAGAATTAGAGCTGACCGTTCTAGTGAGCATAAGGACACTGAACTCTCCAAAATCTGGGATTTCAATTTAAGCCATTAGAAAGATGTAGCAAATCACACATCCTAGTCCCTAAACACCACTGTGCAGAGACATGTCTCAGATACAGTTTCTGTTTGGGCTCATCTCTAATTTGTATGAGTAGTGCAATGAACATATGCATCAGTACTCTTCTGGGATTTGGTTTACTGACTAGAAATATGCTGCTCAGAGAGAAACACCAACAAGGACTTCGTCTTTAGATCAATATCTGGATCCATCAGTGGACATTAAAATGAGCAAGAATCTGTAGCTGCTTATTAGAATTTAATATCACATTGTGTCTTTGGCAGAAGCAGCATTAAAACTTTGATTAGTACAGCTTCCTAGCTTTTTTAATGAAAATGAAAATTCAAAGTAATATAAAGGCGTGAGACAGTGTAGTCTTCTGTATTATTATTATACTTTTACTGCATTTCCTACTTCCTTGTATTTCTATAAAGTTTTCTTTCATTACTACTTTTTAAACCACTGAGTGGCATGACATCAGCCAGTTTCACCTGCAAAATCTAATGAAAGTGCCCTTTCTATGAACTTGATACCTTCCCTAGTAGCCAACTTTTCAGCTTTCCCTTTCCAATCCTCAGGTTCAAACTACCCTCTGCTATCCCAACTCTTCGTCCTTCTCTCTACAACAGTGTAAATCAGAAGACATGATTAGTGAAGTCAAATTCTGGCTGAGATTTTTAAAAAATAAATTAAAAAATAAGCAAACAAAAAGCATAGAAAATCACCTACCCGATACTTCGTACAACTATGATTTCGGCTACCTCATGGACCACAAACATTCTCAGCTTTTCCTTGTAACTTCCTTTGCTACTCATTTTCTGCACAAACGGTTAGTAATAGCCAGCCTGTGGCTTCATTAGCTTACAAGCCTCACAAGTAACTCAAGGGCAGCTCCGTGGCTGGAGCTATGTAACAGAACCAACAGGAAGAAATAATGAATCTGCAGAAGCTCAGCAACCCTGGGGCACAGGCACAGTGCCACCCCACTTGCTTTTTGGTCACTGAGAAGCCACTAGCACCTTCCAGGAGCACACTAGTCCTGCTTGGCCCTTTCCCATTAACTCTTCAAGAAATGGCTTTTTTTGCCTTCCAACTAATTGAAAATTCAGGTTAGAAGCCACACGTCAGCTGGCTAACTACAAGTGAGCAATAAAATTTAAAATATTATGCAGGGAAAAAACAGATTGAATCACTCTGCAGACAAAAGCAACTCTTTTAAATGTATTTTTACCAGAAAAACACATGGGAGTTGGGGGTATTTTTATGTCTTTGAAAGTTGCCAACTTAACTCCTCAAATAAAATACATCAGTTCCCTATGTTTCAAATACTCAAATCAAATATACACAACATAGCAGTAAATGATCACAGCTTTCCTTCTTTTATATTAATTACAGTCATTTTCACCCAACTCAAACTTCAAATTCATTCCAGACTGCATATTCATTTACAATGAAATCATTAAATCATCCACTGTCTTTTCACACTTGGTTAAAAAAAAGAAAGAGCACGATCCATTCTTTACAGCTTCATAGATATCACGTTTCTTCATTAACTGATTTTTTGAGGTGTTCTGAAATGCAGAATTTTCTTTAGGAATGAACAAAAAATAAAATAAAAAATATTTAAAAAAAAAAAAGAGAAAAAAAAAAAAAAACCAACCCAGTAATCTTTTTCCTTTGTTCGTCCAGAGTCCAACATGGCTAAAAGAAAGACTCGAACAGACGTGCTACAAATTCTATTCCAAAATAGCACTGTGGAATACTATGCAGGAAAAAAATGTGTGTTTAGAATATTACAAAAATGAAATACCACCTATTATGTACATATTTACAACACTGCCTATTATGTCCTTATTTTACAAAATTACTAATTTGCTTCACAAACAGCTTAAAAGGCTGATCATAAGCAAGACAGGAAATACCAAGAATGTTGAACATCATATACAAGCAAGCTAATGTGAAACAGAATTTGCAAGAATACAGAAAACAGCCCAAATTAATTTAATTGAATCCTGTAGCACCAAAATTTAGCCATATTTGGAAGTGAGAGGTAAGATAAGACCCTGAGAAAGAATATAAAGGTCTCCAAACCTCTTTCCATATCACAGCCATCTTGACAAGAACCTTCCCAGGACTACCCCGCCTCAAAGGAAACATTATCACACAGGAGAATATAACATTATAAGAATAAAACATACTTTGACTGGGAGAAGTTAAGAGACTCTTGCCACTGCCTATAATTTAATTGTCTCTGTCTCTGAACTAGGCACGTGTGTAAGGTAGTTTATTTCATACACTGAACATTACAGCTGAGACAAAGTATGAAGGACTATTTCTGACTGTTACAATGAAACAGACAATTGCTTCCATTACAGCTTGCAAAAACATAAGCAAGGTAATTGAAAGATATTTACTACAACCTAATCTGACAAATCTAATTCTTCATATTCCCCAAGAGAAGATCTGTGTTCTGAAAATGAGAGAAGATGGCAAATGCTAAAAAGAACAAACAAAATTCATGCTTAACAGAATCTCCATCCATCGTGTTAATTTTGCTAAAACAGAAAATTAGTACAAGATTGATAAATAAGCCACCACAAGGTCCTTAACCCCTGCCTGCAGTCTTCCTCTTGCTACAGGCTAGCTAAGGCAATGATCCTCCCAGTCAAAAGTTTTCTTATGCTAGGCTACTTATCCACTCCACCTGCTTCCTACCATACCACCCAGTGTTCCTTTCTCCATTCCCCACCTACAACACCCTTGGTCATCCAGGGCTCTTCTTCACCTCCCCACCTCCTCCTCTCTGCCATCTCAGGTTTTCATCCCACAAAAACCCCACTTTTTTTCTTAACACCAAGGTGCATAATTACAACAACTGCCATCCTCCTTCCCATTTCCAAGTCTTAATTCTAGTGCCATTGTTTAAAACTCCGGCCAAGCCAAATGAGTCTAACCAAGTAGTTCTTCTTATTTACCCAACTACTTCTCTATTCCAGTCTACTCCAGCCCTTACTGATTTCCCCAGCAAGCACCCAGTCCCAAGTTTTTAGCTGATGGAAGGTGACAGAAGGTCTAGCTAACATTTAAACAAAGCACATTAGAAAAAGGTCAAAACCCTTTATTGTCTCTGCTTGCTAGCAAGAACAGCCCATCCAGGAAATCTAAAGCAAGTTTTGGTATCACTGTGGTACAAGCACCTTCATCCCTGTGGACCTACAACAGGATCTCTTCACGAAGCATCAAATCATGCTCCCAGCAGACTCACTAGCGACAGTGGGATCTTGCTAAATCATTAAGTACCAGGCAGATATTTTTTTGCCTTTCAACCAGAGCTCAGAAAATCCCTGTGTGCATGAGAAGAGAAATAGAAAAACAAGCATCTTTGTGTTCTTCTCTGACAAATGTAAACTTGTGGACATTCAGAATATACTCACTGGCAACACATGTCCTAGTGCCATATCCATCTGCAAGTATTTATGTTGTACTTTTTGAGTTCATGTGCATTCAGAAGGTCTGCAATCAGACTGAAACACTAACAAGTAATACATGTGCCAAAACAGTTATTCATGACCTGTGTCACAAAATACTTACCATGTGAGTTAAGAATAACCTCTGTTAATCTGGAAGACCTCACTGCAGTATTTTACAAAGAACAAAGGCAGATTTCTCAACTGTACAAGACTTCGAACACTGTCTTCTCACTTGGCACATTTAACATAAAACCTAAACCAATCCCCCTCATCAAATAACGCTCCCCTCCCTCCTTCTGCCTGCTCCCTCATCCCCAGATACAACATTTTTCTAGTCCGGCTTTACCAATTTACCCTAGGCACCCCGTAAAGGAAAGAGAAACTAAGAAGCCATGCAGAGTCCAGGTGACCATAACTATGGTTAAGAACTGAAGCTATGTGGAAGTTGCACTTGATCCACCTCTTCATGTCTCACTTGGAAGAGTCAGGACCCTTGCCACTTGCCACCTTTTTCCCCAGGAAGGAATTAGTCTAAGTGTGGATGAAGATTAAATGATAACTGGAAGAGCTTCACCTTTAAGAAAAGATCATCATGATGGCACTAGTCACATAAACCCTTCTAAACAGAACTCTCCTAAACCAAAATTAAATACAAACTTAAATACAAACAGAGAAGGGTTTTTAGCCTTTATGTAGCTCAGGGAGCGCCCAAATCTTTTGAAAATTGTAATTTTCCATGGGTACGGTCAGTATGAAAGATAAGAAGTAGAAAGGCTTTCCTACATTCTATCTGTTCTGCAGTAGTATGAAGAACATTGTCTCCTGTAGAAAAGGTTTCATTTTTACCTCTACAGTACTTTGGACTTGAAGAATAGGCAGCTATGGCCTGAGACCTAACAAACTCACAGCTAGGGCAGCTTTAAAGTTTCAGAAAGCTAGCAAAGACAATGGCAAATGCCCTCAAAAAAGTAACCTATAGAAGCTACCTTTACATTCATAGAACAGGAGGGTTACAAGCTTCCCCAAATTTGAGTTTTGATTGCATTTTTATATGGAAAAGTATATTTTTCCAGATGTTGGGAACCTACAGCCCCCAGATGTATCCAAAGTCCAATTTGAAATCCAGCTAGCCTGAGTTTCTACTTCTGCCTACTTGCTGTTTCCCCTCACTCACCATCACCAGCTTGTCTCTGCCTTTCTTGGATGCTGTAGCCACTCATGCTGCCCTCACTGCTCTTCTTCCGCACCCACCAACAAAAACTGCTAGTTCTACCCAGTGAGACAGAAGAGGAGGGGCATATACACATGGCCCCTACTGAGACACGGGGAAAGGAAAAAAATTCTGAATTCTCATAATAAGCATCAGTTTAGGTCAGGTTGTGGCAAACTACCACACCTCTCAGACTCCAAAAATCTAAGCTCTTCAACCAGTATCAATACTGAAGAGGGTGCACATGCTCCAAACAACTCATATCTTCAATACCGACGCAATTCATTTGTGGCTTCCCAAATTTCAAATACCACGCTCAGAATTAGACGCTCATGATTACAGAGTTCAAATATTATTTTGCATTAGCATTTTTGAAAAATATTTGAATAAACTCTGAAAAATCAGATCTGAAAACATTACAGGAAACCAGAACTATAATGGAGACAAGCCTTTATTACTAACAATTCATACTTTAGGCAATGCCAGGTGGATGAAAGACAAAAATCTAGACATAAGCATTAACCATATTTTTTTTAATCTGTAACTCAAGTTAAAAATACAAAGGCTCACGACTATGACTTAAAATCTTCAGCTGCACTAATACAGCCAAATGTAAAAATTAATATGATGTAAAACAGACTTTGAAAAGGATATTAAAATAATCAGAACTACATTTCAAATCTCATATGATCTCCTGTGCTGGCACTTCAAAAGGCACATTTGCACACTTGCAAATGCCAATGCGTAAGTCTTTCTCTGCTCAAAATCTACCTTTTTAATATTAGCCATTAACAAAATTCATCGTGGTGTTTTGCTTCAGTGGATTTTTTTGTAAAAGATATTTGATAGTTTTCACATAAAATACTGTAACAGATATTCACTGTCAGCCACCTCCAGGACAGATGGTTTTTAAAATAAATGTTATTTCAATTACAAGGTTTCTTTTTGGTGACTCTTGTGAATATAAATATGTTGTGATTAATTTTACAGATCTGCATGAAGTGGAAGGATTTGTGAAATCTCTACATTATGTTCATGTCTCGAAGAGAAACTTTAAAATATCTATAGAAGCTTAGTGAGGTTTGATGATCATAACATCAGTAATGACTGATATACTACATCGATATAGCACAGGAGGCTTAGTGGTAGACGATGTAATAAACACGCAGTAACCCGAGGGAGAAACAACAATGAATTATAAATGTTATCAATATGTAATTTCAACTCATAAAAGTCTTCACATGTGTATACTTTTGTAAACTTGGCATAGACAACTTCTGCTCAATAATGCCAGAGATATTGTATCTCAGTTTTATAAATACCTTAACACAAAGAAACACTTTAATAGAGATCTATTCCTTTTGACATTTAAGACTACAGATGAGAATGCCTTATTTTCACCTTTCACAAAACTACGTATTATGTTTATAGTTTAATATCACAGGTGATTTGCATGCTAAATATTGCAACTGCTTTGCCCCTCTGATCCCAAGTTAAACAGGTGATATTCTACCTACTTCCTACAGGTTTTATTTGAAACTCTTTTTCATGTTCTTTCTGATAGCATAACTCTGGAGTTAATTCAGTTAGATAAAATCATTGCATTTTTAGTCAACATTTCAGAGTCTTACTTACCTTACCCCAAGGCAAATCTGGCAAAAGACACAGAATAATGTATCATTCAAAACTAAATATGAAAAGGTAGAAGTGATTCCTTAGAAGGAATTAACCCTGATCTTCTAAACTGGCCTGCAGTGAAAAATATAAACCTTTTAATGTCAAATAAAAAGTTTGACAGAGAATTAATTTAAAGATTCAATAAAGACATAAAAGGGAGGGGGAGAGGGAAGAGAACAATTTTGCTTTGCAGAGTTCATTGCTAAATTTAAAGCCAACATACAGGATACAAAACCTCTTCCGTATGCACTGCGCTAATGCAAGAGACCTAAGAATTACCACAGGTGCTGTGCATGGGCTTTAGTTTTGTTTCACCGCCCTCTCACTGCTTGAAGAAGCAGTGGTGAGCCATCTGGGGAACAAGGAGGTTGTGAACTGCAAGATGAAAGACAGAAGGTCTGTGAGGAGGGGAGGAGCCTTTGCTATCAAATTATCACTGCCCATTAGAAATGTGTTACTGATAAACTGTAAGACAGGTGAAGTCCATGCTGTTGCCTCGTTCTGTAATGCACCAAAAACACCATTTCAGTCACAACAAGTAGAGCCTGCTTGTAATTAAACTAACATCTGCTGATACTTAATCAATTTATTCAACTCCTAATACATGGAAGGGTTTTTTTGCATTTAATCTTATCCATAAGGATGCTCTTTGACCTGCATTTTGACATTAGGTAAGTCAATGTTGACTAAATTTGAGTATAACCTTAGGCCCACTATGCTTTGAAAATTAGTATCTGCCCTTGGATTCTTATTTTTCAGTTTATCTAATGATACGAAGCTGTAAGTTCACTTTATTTGTTAGTCTTTATCAATTGCTCTATTTCTAATCAATATATTGCATGCTTCCTTTAGTCTTCACAGGCTGTATTTTCTGACCTCTAGGGCTCATAAAAAGTGAAAAGAGTAAATTCAAACTGCCAAAGACTTATGTATCAGTTTTGTACCCTGTTGCACATTAGCGCTCTTACAAACAGGACAGGCAGAAGAGGGTAAGAAATGTTCTGCGTAGCTTTTGATAAATTTTGTATTCCTTTCTGGTAACATGATTTCTGTCTGTAACATCTTCCTTCAGTCCAAGTTGGCCAGAGGACTTTTGCAGGTATGTTTAAGGGCTAACTTTGATCCTATTTAAAGATTTGGTGGCTTTTTGGTAGGATGGTTAGAAGCTAGATAAAATGAGAAAAGACAACTACAGCAGAGACAAATTAAGGAACCAGCCTGTGATGCACAAACCCTGTTAAAGAATAGAAGCCACCACAACAAGAAAAGTACTAACTCAGGACCAACAAAGATGTTGTAAGTTAAACAAAAGACTGCTGTAACCAACAGCAATAAAAATTCATAGTTGACGGAACATTCTCACTCTATGCCTAAAATGAAATAAATTGGACATAACACTTTACTGTAATTGCTGATAAGACTCTACACATAAGAACTATGAAAAATGTATCTTGCAAGTGAAAGAAAGCTGAAAATCAGCATTACCAAATTAATTTGGAAGAGCTTTACCTTGAAAAACAGGCTCCATTTTAATGCTTTAAAGAAAACTTAAAAAGTAAATGGTTTTCTTTTTCTTCCCTCTTTTTGAACTGCCTTCATTGCATCATGCAGTATAAGGATTAGTCACAGCCCCATAGAGAACTATGTAGCCAGGTGGGAATGTGTTTGGATAAGTCACAGCATTACCTGCACCTGCAAATTCTGCAATGAAACTAAACAGATGGGAATTCAGCTTTGCACTGCAGCCTCCTCCTAAACCCCTCCCACCCAAATATTCAGGTAATGTGTTCATTTTGTCTTCAAGTATACACCTGAAAATAACGGGAAATTTTCTCTAAGATTGGAAAATGTCTAAATGCTTTGCACAAATATTAAGTTTATAGTGTCTTAAAATACACAAAAAATTTGGACCATTTTTTATTTTTATTTAAAAAAACCATTATTATTTATGTGAATTCTTGCGGAGCTCCACAGCATGGATCCTCAACCACTTGTCAGAACAATGCCTAAAAATTTTACAAAACATTCCTGCATGCTTTTGTCAAAGTGCATCGTCAAAACGCACAGCAAATGCATTGTACGACACTAATTTGAACGACTGTAGTCAACTGACCCCTTGGAGTTTAAAAACACTGGCAAACTTGATAACACTCCAAAACAAAATTATGAAAGCTGGTAAGAACATGCCTTCAATGGGCAGGGTGCAGGACAGGACTCAAAGGGACAGAAATTCTAAATTAGCATTGTGCTGGCTAAGAATTACATTCCAAAGGTTTCAATTAAAGAAAGATTAGTTTAGGAAGCCTTACTTAATGTTAACTCTGCTTTGTAAATATGATAGAACAGACCAGCTGTTGTTTAAGAACTTAAAGTCTTACAAAGAAAAAAAATCTGTGTTTATAATATTTTCTTCCAAATGCATCTCCATCTCCTTCCCACTGCCTTCTTCTGTGAAAGAAATTATAGAATTACATTAATGTCACAAAGACTGACCTCCTGCATGGGTGCCCAACCTCAGTAACACACACTGGACAGAAATAACACCAAAAATGTGGATCAAGTAAAAGTAAACCCTAAAATCCTTTGTGTTTATTCATTCTCCACCAAAAGAAATAAATAACAGAAAAATATCATCAATACCAGAAATGCTCAGGAAAATAAAAACACATTTATATAGTTAACATGATTTACTAGCATTTCCTTTAATACTCCTCACTGAAATACAATAGATGGAGTCTTACCATCAGTAACTTGGCTTTGCAGTATCTATATGCACACAGTGGAAATCAGAAGGGTACTTAACTTTCCAAATCAAATTCTGTTTTCTGCTCCTGAATGATCATCAATAAACTGAAGGTAGTGCCAAGCAGAATCAAAGTTTGATGGTCAGCTATTAACTCTGGCTCTTGAGGGCTGGAAATGCTATAAGACGACACCATGCCTGCCCAAGCAGAAGGAGGGGGAGAGCAAATATTTTCACTTGTTTTCTAGCAACCCTTGTGGTTGACTTTGAAGCAGTCAGTCTACAAAGAGAAATACATAAGCATGTATAGGACTCCTCAGTCCTTCAGAGCAGGAGGGAAACCTTGCCTACTCCACACAAAAGAGAAATAATTAGCCTGGATGATGATTTTCTCATTTATTTAATTGTTAATGTGGCTATTCAGGTTTTCTTTTCATGTTGTTTTCTAAGGTGATTCATTCCTGCCACCTGTCAGCACTTTCTAGGGCTTCTAAATTGTAGGGCAAGCTGTTAGCACATCAAGGTGCGCAGATGGTGATGCCACCTTTGTTTTGGTTACCCCTGGAGGACATGGGAACATGCCAGCCACACAATGCAGCAGGTTAGCAATGACAAGGAGTAAACATCCTGCATAATGTAAGAGGCACACATCTGACAGCTCTACTGCTGATGTCTTGCTGTTATTCAGCCCCTCTGCACCAATATATTTTACTGGTATTTTTATTGCCAGCATGTTAATTTAAGTCTGGTGAAAACCTCCTTTGACCAAAAAGGCTTAATTAGCTCAACCCATTGACTACATAAATTTAAAATAAATAAATAAAATTAAATAGAAAAATCATATCACCACCTGAAAAAAAAAAAAAAAAGGGTGGAGATCTCCAGTGAAAATCTTCACTGGGCACAGAAGACACCAATATAAAAAAGATAAATAAAATCATGTACATGGGGGTGTCCTGGGTTCAGCAGTAGCAGTCATTTTTCCCCTTCTCGGTAGCTGGTGCAGCACTGTGTTTTTGACTTGTGGCC